>DF244173.1:0-28893 GCA_000507305.1 Breviolum minutum Mf 1.05b.01 | reverse complement strand
TATTAATAATAATATTAATTAATATTTATTAAACAAATATTATATAATAATTAAATTTAAAATTTATATAAATTTAATTATAATTTTATATTATCTATATAAATATTATAAATTTTTATTATTATTAATATTCCTTATTATTTATATTCTTTATCTAAATTTATATAATATTTTTTTTTAATTTTATTAAAATTTTATTATTATTTTTTTTTATTATTAAATTTTATTATGCTTAATATATATTTTTTATTATTTCTTTTGAAATTATTTAGATATATATATTTTTTTATTTTTATTATTTTTTATTATTATTTCTATAATTATATTCATTCTTTTTTATCCTTATATTTTATCATTATCAAAATTATTTATTATCCTTTTTTATCCTTATCTTTCATTATATGTAATATTCCCTAATCATCTTTATCTTTTATTATTATTATCCATTATTACCTATATCCATAATCATCGTTATTTTTTGTTATCTATATCCATAATCATTATCATCCTTTATCATCCTCATCCTTTATCCTCATCCTTTATCATCTTCATCCGGTTTCATCCTCATCCTTTATCATCTTCATCCTTTCTTATCTTCATCCTTTCTCCTCCTCATCCTCTATCATCCTCATCCTTTCCCATCATCATCATCATCATCATCATCATCATCATCCTTATCATCATCATCATCATCATCATCATCATCATCATCATCTTTCATCATCATCCTCATCCTGTATCATCCTCATTCTTTATCATGTTCAATGCTCATCCAAAATCATCCTCATCCTTTATCATGTTCAATGCTCATCCAAAATCATCCTCATCCTGTATCATCCTCATCACTATCATCCTCATCCTTTCTCATCCTTATCCTTTATCATCCTCATCTTTAGCATCATCCTTTATCATCCTCATCCGTAATCATCCTCATTTAAGGAAGATTATAAGGACGATGAGGAAGATTTTCAAAAATTTATAGGGTCTTGCTCAAAAGTCCCTAAGATTTAAACAAAATGGACTCTTCCATAATACTTTTCCGAAAAGCCAAAAATTCCTCGATTTTTGCCAGAATGGAGAGAAAGCCACAGATGTATTTCTTACCTCGCCGTGGGAGTTTGCTCTCGCTTACGTGCCTTTGGGATCCAAAAAAACACTCTGAATTTCCTCGCTCGCTATTTATGTAAGAATCAATTCTTTTTGTATGTTATTTTCAATATTCGATATTCCCAAATATTTCAAAGTATGTTTTTGCAAAATTGTTTTCTGAAAATATATTTATCATTACGTACATCTAATAAGACTATCAAATATCATTACAGTAGTACCATTATATTCAGTGAATAATTTATGACAAATATATATGCTAATTGATATTAGTTTTGAAATTCAATATTTTATCATCCAGCTATCGCATCAGATCAATGAAACCACTCGTAATTTGTCTTTCATGCATGCAGGATCAAGGAAAAAACAAGGAAGTTCTACCATCCCCTTCCAACAAGATTCACTCTAAAAGGCTAAGTCAATTGGATGCAACTTCTGCCAGGTATAATGGAATGGCTTGAAAGTCTCGGAAGACGCAAAAGACCTGCAAACACGATGGAAGAGAATAAGCGGATCAAGATATTCGGCACAAGTGCACAAATGTTGCTTAATCTCATAGACAGGAACCACAATGCACAAGTTCTTCCATGTGTTTTCTTGGCCTTAGGGTTTGCTGGATCATCAACAGTGGAGTCATATCTGGTACCTGGAGCATACTCAGGCACAATCAAATCAAAAGGCAAAGAGCGCACATTTGATTGACATCTGAAACTCCATTTTCAATCTTTTTGCAACTGTGCAATGACACACATAAAGGATATGCAAAAATGAAGGCAGCAAACAACTTCCACAAAAGAGGTCAAACAAGTACATCGTGTTTGGACCCTTGCTGATTGCATGCTGGTCTGATCGCGAGAGATTCAAGAGGAATTGAGTTGGGAGCACAAATGCATCTCAAAAAAGTAAAAGTGCACTTCAGGATTCACAAGCCACCCTAGTTTAAAGTACGAGCTCGATGCTGACATAATATGCAGGATGTGCACTTCGTTTTCTCCCCGAATCCAGACTCATCACACTGTCCCAAAGTGGCGGCCTGCATCTAAGGCAGGTGGCTCCACTAGACCCTCTGCTCCGCGGCAAAAACGTCCAGGCAAGACTCCTACGGAACATTGAAGTGGTCATCCAAGTGGAACTTAGAAAATCACAGTACTGCAGAAGAGAAACGTGCTGCATAAAATTGTATTTTTATATGTCATATTGTATATAGTCATGCATTTTGATGATCGCCTGACAGAACCTCAAATGCGCAGGTATGCTCATACGCTACCACGCGGTCAGCAATGATTATCGATACTCATGATCTTTACGTACAAAACAAACCAACCAACAAAGACACAAACAAGCAAAGTAACTAACAAACTAACTAGCAAACATCAAACAAAAAAAGTGCTGACCCATCAAGAATGACCCTCATTGTTCATCCTTCTAGCAGTTTTCAATTATAGCGGATACGCTCACTAAAGCCACAAAAGTCATACAAAACAAATGGAGTTGGATTAAAGTGAGGTGTTCTCATGCGACAATCGTTGACAAGGACCCAACCTGCAAGGAAAATTGCCCTGTGCTGACTCCGCCCGCAGAAGCGCAAGGCAAATGTAGCCTCCTCTGCAAAGTAGCTACCTCCAAACAAAACTGAACATTTAATAGCATATGTATCCTTCAATTGCTGCTTACAGACTTGAGCAAATGCAGCTCCCAAGGACCTATAGATAACTGTGCGATACTGTGCGCACTTCCAGACTAAGCAAAGCAGAACCGTGAGTGGGCAGGTAAACTTTTTTCAAATGGAGGGATGCACCTGTCACATCCTGTCACTCGAATCTTTTCTTCACACCTACCACGCGATCCTTGATCACGAAATCTACTCATCGAAGCTGAGGAAGTCGCACTTGGAGGACAAGTCTGAGATTGGCGGTGCAAGCCCGTGGTTCCCGTGGTCAAGTAAGACGAGTCCATGTCACTCATGCATTCAGGTCTCCAAAGATGGGTCACAAAATGTCAGAACAGAGGATCCAGGGTCCTCAAGGCATTGGATAACCAAAATTAACAAAGTCACCGGCGTAGAAATACCGTATGTGGGCCAACGTCTCTTGGCTCATGTTCTGTCTGGAAAAGAACCGTTTTTGCCCATTATTGCGCTTTGGAATTTTCCTGTCCTGGAGGCTGATGTTGTACAGTCCTAGGACGTGACGCAGGTCAGCTTCCAGGTTCTCGAAACGGATGATGTGTTGTATCACCAATGGGTCAGGGTCCAAGTAGTCACTCATGGGAATGAAGTGACCTCCGCTGGTCTCCCCCCTTCTCAAGCGTTGCTGCAGCCAATTGTTAAAGTCTCTGTTTGTATGATTGCGGGCTATCATGTAATTTACCCCTTCAAGGCCGCAATGGTATTCTGACAGGAAACGGTCAACTGGATCACGCACAATCAGAAACCAATCATACTGGCGCCTCTTGTTCACTGGAAGGTGTCTGAAACGATTGTGCTGATAGCCATAGAAAGGCCGGTCAAACATTCCCCAATTCAGCTTGTCTGGAAGCCGCTGACCAATTTCCTCCACAGTCGTTCCACCAGTTTTGCTGATGTGAATGAACTTCAAGCCGTGAGGTCCTGGATGACTTATTCGGGATTTAGCATTCAGCAAATTCGGAGAGACTGCCGACTCAAATGTTGCTGATCCTGTTGCTTGAGCAGGAACTTTAGCCTCTGCCACTGAAGTGGGATCTTCCGCTTGTTTCATCACATTTACAGACGTATGAACTGCAGGCATTTTTGTATCACCTGTGAATTGTTCTGACTCAGGAGCTGGAAGCAAAGTATATTTGCTTAGAAAACTTATGTAGCTCACACTGCAATCACTGAAGGCATTGAACAGAATCATAGTAAACAAGCCTGATATGTAGGCCAAGACAAATTGCAGCAAGGTCCACAGAGTGCACGAAACCATGGCATCGCCTTAATAACTTGTAACTTGTCGAGACAGTCAACAACCTGCCTGAATTTTCAATTCTCAAGCTGCCAACTTGTGTCCAGATTGCTTGTCATTATTTCAGCTTGAACCGAACGTCTTCGAGGAAACAAAACAATCACACACTCACAGACATTCAAGCTTGCAGTGTGAACATGTGCGAACATCTACACTACTCTCTGGAAAGCGCCTCGCCCAAGCTTTGACCCATGCCGGCCACCATAAGCGCGGTTGAAGCCGTTCTGGGCAATGTTGGCCACACAGTCCCAAGATGTGCCTTTAGGGAATCGTCGATAGGCTGGTGGAAAAAACTCGGGCTCCCATCGGTTGGAAAACTCTTCCCTTCATCGGTCAGCGAGTCCTAGAAAACGAGTTGTTGTTCAGTCTTCCTTGGAATTGTCTACGTCTAGACCAAGCATGATCAAGCAGTATGAATGATGCTTTCAAAACTTGGAGATCTAGCAGCATGGAGGCTATAGGAACCAAACTGATCCAAACGGGACCTCCACCGAAACGGCTTCTTCTCGTTGTTTCATCCTGAATTCATCTGAGTTGCCATGCCACAGGAGCCTCTCTGGTCCAAGAGTGCGGCTGACGCCATTGTAGGCTGCAGCAGCTGCACCGCTACACTCCACTCGAAGAACTTGAAGAAGTCTCCAGGAAGGAAGCGCACCTTCAAAGGGGACCCAGGGACCCGTGTTACATATCTGTTACATATCTGTTACATATGTTCGATCATGTTTCGATCATGTTTCCAGGTCAGAACAAATATGGAGAAGCAATGAGAAGCGTGAACCCAAGTCTGCCTTCATGATTAGCCAGAGGACTTCACATTAAAATACAAATATACACAAGTCACCTACCGCAACAAAATTCAAGCATCTGTCGATAATCTCCTTCTGCGTCTAAGACTGTAAGACGGGCACAAGGAGAGAGAACAGTGGTTCAGGTTCAAGATTTTCAAGACCTACGCTTAGACTGTAGACAACGCTGCGGACTAGAGGGCTTGAAAGGTGCATCAAAAAGTGAAATAAAACATCTTGATCACGTGTAAAGCAGCCAGCTTGCGCTTACGTTCTCAAAGCTCACAAAGACCGAAGCAATCTCAGCACGGCAAGTGGTCCCATTCGCTTCGCTAGCAGCAACTTCTATTTAACTATCTTGATTCCAAAAGTCCTTTTCACCTTTCCTTCTTTTTGGATCTTGTTGGCACTTGTGTGTGCCCATATCATAAACTGCTAGAAATGGTGACGTACAAAGGGACCGAGCAATCTCAATTGACACAAACGGGCACGTTTGAACATGCAAACATGCATGACAAAATCATGAAAGCCAAATTAGTTGCTGCGCCTGAAAGCCAATTCCGAACAGCTTCGAGGTCAGAATGGCCAGAAAGCTCAGGCGAAAAAGGCGAGAGACGCGGCAAAGTTGACAAACACCCACGGGCAACCAAATCCTTTATCAAAGACCTCTTCTGCTGAGTTGCACAAGGTGCAAGAATAACATTCAGTAATAGACACCAATAGTCCTAGTATATATTCGGTATACGGTAAAACTTATAACCCTAACTAACCCCAATTGAAAATTTGTTGCAGTAGCTTTTACGTTCCTTATATAGGTGGGGTTCAGATTAAGGTGCAGTATACGTAGGAATTCAATAATCCCAACCTCGACAACAACAAAAGTTGAACAATTCAGCAAGGAAGGGGCTGTGGACAAGGAGCGGCACGCTCTGCTCGCTGTGTTGCTGATAGTGCGTTTTGTGATGCCAGAAATGTTGTCATTGAGACCGTCCCACTTGGGGCTGCACGTTGGTGAGTCGATCGTGGTGTTGCATGTGCTGCCGTGTCTACTCGTGTTTGCCCATAGGAAAGGCGCTTGCTGCGGGACTGCATGCCTCTTCCATCCCTTCCATCACCTTCGGCATTGTTTGCACCATTCGCACCTCCAGATGCAAGTTTCTGAAACAGGTCATCTACAGCTCCAGAAGGACGGAAGGGCGCACGATCCTGGCAACGATCTTGACGATCCTGATCTGGTCCAAGATGTCCATCTGCCCTCCGATCTGATTGAGTCAGTTGATTTCTTTCAGATCTTTCAGCATGCTCAGGGAATGATGGGAATGGGTTAACTTTGAAAGTCTTGGAAGGCTTTGAGCCAGTTGATCCAAATGTCTGAGCTATCGGCTTGGTCTCCAAAAGTTGGGCTTTTCGCCGAATGATCTCTCTGCGATCCCTGGCTCTTTCAAGCCTTTCCCGTGACTCTTCGAACATCCGACGTGTCTCACGACCTCTCCAAACACTTTGCACGCAAACAGCTGCTTCGTGTTGAACACGCCAGAATTTCCATATGCCTGCAATCAATTTTGTCTTGGCCAAGCATCTGCGGCGCCAGGAACACAATTTCGCCATTCCAAACCTCTGCCTTTCCTTTTGGAGAAGCAAATAGTGACGCCGCCAATTTCGCTGGATCATTTTCGCCGCTAGTTGAGCAGCCCACCGAAATCGCTGTACTTTGACCATGTGCCAGCCCCGCTGCACATACACTGCAGCATCTTGCAACACCAGCATGCGAAAAGATATCTGCTTCCACATTCTCCTGAGACGCAAACGTTGAACCCTTCTGGCATGTGCCAACCTCCACCATCGTTGCAAGTAAATTACGGCATCACGCAATGCTCGAAATCCCATTGGCCCTGAGCTGCTGAAGTTCCGGAACCACCACTTGCGAAATGCCCGCTGAAGGCGTGTAGCAGCAGAATATGCCAATTTCTTTTGAAACGGTGACAATCCAGCTTCAGTCCGTGCCCATGATGGCAAAGTTGCGCCTAAAGGAATGGGCAAACTTGGTGTTCCTGCTCGGATTGAGCGACTCTCTGTGGCTTCTGGATCAGGCTCGCTTTGCAATGGCGGTCGGGAAAACAAGATGGGCTTTGGTTCTTGAATGGCATGACTTGCGTGCGGTGCTGTGCGCTGAGGAAGCGCACCAGTCAGCACTTGAGGCTGTTGAGGATGCATGTCATGCAGAACTGGCCTTGTCTGCAATGTAGTTGGATATTCTCGGTATTCTGTGGCAGCTATTGTCTTGCGGCGAGCAGAAGCTGGCAAAGCTGGTGTCACCGGAACAGAAATTGGTGATGGAAGAGTTGGTCGGGGCAATCGCTCTTGCAATGAAGCTGCTCGGTCCACAAAGGCTTTGTTGATGACCTTCCTAGTCGGGGAATATTTCCTTGCCGACAAAGGTGCTGATTGCCTTGGGCTCTCTCCCTGTGCTTCCAGTCCCTTGTGAATGGCTCTATCCTTGATGTCCTTGACGGGCCGTGGCGTCATCCGAGGAGTCATCGATACCTTTGGCTCCACTGAGGTGTTTTCCTTCGCTTCCTTCTTGCCTTTTATGTCTTTTGTATCTTTTGTGCATGGCACCTGTGGCTTTGAGCGAACCTCATGAGTCAGGAAAGCAGCCGCACAGGTCCTTGACAATGTGTCTTCCAAGACTCGGCCGGGCAATCGTGGGGCCGTGCTTGACTCCGCTTTGTCTTTGGAGGCAGGGCTTTCCTTTTGTGATTCTTCCCCCCAGGACTTGCGGGGAAGCCGTGCCTCGCGGCCATCACGGCCCTTCAGATTCAACTTGAAAGCTTGAAAGTGGCTAGCAGCACAGGTGCGGGACTTTGTGCTGGCAAGCACCTGTCCAGGCAAGCGAGCAGACTGAGCTTGCTTTGGCACGCTGGCATCTTCTATCCAGCTGCAGCTCAGTTGGTGTTGGCTTGAGGAATGGCCACAGCCATGGATTGGGCTGTCCATGCCTGACACATTTTCTCTTGGACTGTAGGCATCCGTTGGCTGCCTCGAGCTACAAAATGTGTCTGCCTGTAGCGGCAAAGCTTGCGCTGACCGAGTCCGCAAGGTGCTTCTGGTCTTCAACCTGCGAGACTTGAAAAGGGCACTCAAGAACTATAAGAATTCAAGGAACATGCAAATCTCTAGGGTCCTACTCATGGGCCTTGCAAGACCCAGAACTTTTTCATGAATACCCACTGAACTGTAATGCCTGTACATGAAGCTTCTGTGCCAAACGGCACAGAACAAACATCTTATATTGAGCTTGTGTTGGAAAAATCAAAAGGCTGACAGGACATCGCATGTATTTTGCATGAATATGCATAGCCCGATGATGCAATACAGTACATGTGTCAGAGTCAGCACCTGTGAATCAATGATATAAGTTTAAAATAGATATTATACGTATATATATAAATTACATATTACATATCATCCAAATCTATATGCGGCGTGAAAAAATAGTCATGCAAACACAACCACAAAGCAAACACAACGGTACAAAGTAAAAATCAAGCATTCAATTGATTCAATACTCTCAACAATGTCAACCTGCCAGTATTAAAGGGTGACAATACAACAGATCCTTTCACCCCTGAATATTCAATGTTTCGGACTGTCAATACCAAAATTACCGAAAATTCCTGATCCAAAACCGTCCCGGTTTCTGGAGTACTACTACTGGACTACTATACTAGCTAGACTAGCACTACTGTGACGACGTCGGCGACGACGACTACTTCCGCAGCTTCTACAAACACAGGCACTCGGATTCCAAATGAAAGAGACGAGGAGAAACAGAAAGAGAAGGAAAATAAAGGACAAGCAGAAAAGAGAAAAGGAAATGGAAAAAAAGTGAAAAAAGCAAGAAGAAAGGCAGGAGATTGCCGCGGGGCTCCAACAAAAAACAGAAAAAATGTGTCTGCAGAAGGGGGTTCTGTGTTAGTAGCAACGAAAACCAAGTACCGTATATTAAGTATGTTCATACCAAAAAAAGCATAATAGACACATCAGACTACAAAGAGAAAACAAATGAATAGAAGAATGTCGATTAGCCTGTCTGAATCATATTGTGTAAATCATATATACATATATGTATATATATTTATATGAGCACTTGCACTACCACACTGGAATAATCAGATGAATCGATGTGCAAAACATTTGCTTTCTTCCTGTCTGTTCAACCGGGCAGCGTCGGAACGCATCTGGTTCGCTGTGACTTGCTCAGTGCGTCAATTAATTGGTGACGTCTCTCCTGCCAGCTTGACTCGAGCAGCTTCAGAATAGCTGAATAGCTTCAGTAACATCTATTTAAAAATTATCAAACCGTACAACCGCTTTTTGATGCTCCCTTTACAGTGAAAACATAGTGAAAACCATTGAAACTGGCCAATCCGATCCGCGTAATTCTGCAAGGTAGGAAAGGCATTTGAAGTTTCGCTGAAATTGTCATTCTAGATGCTCGGCCTGCTGTAGCGAAGGCACCAGCAAATGCGTCATTTTGCCTGTGCCTATGCCATTTGCACCTGCTATAGTTGAAAGGGCGTGTGTTGAATGGCGGGTGGTACATCCAAACTGCTTGAAACCAGCACACGCCAAATCTATGCATGCTGTCCTGCATAGATCCACTCAAATTAGTCCATTGTCATATCAGTATAAAATATTCGAATCGAAATCAAATTGGCAAATTTTCATGCGTGCTGGTACCATATTGCATCTCATGGAGAATCTGAGACATTGCGATCATGCAGCTGCAAACAGGCTTTTGATGCAATGGATGTTGTGATACTGTTGAAGAATTGCAGTGCGCCCTCTGAATGGCTTCGGCCAATGGCGGCGGAAAGAGAGAGAGAGAGAGGGAGAGCAATGACATGCCACGACTCAATTGGCAACCTTGACATGCAATTGGTTTGCAAAATGCGGAGCGATTAGAAAATGCTTCTGTCATTGCAAGCTATACTCACAAAATACACCTTAGCGTAGTGAGTTGACTTGCCACTTCACATGCAGGTCACCTGATGGACCTGATCTGTCAACAAGTTTCTTCAATGGGCCCTTTATCCACAAATGCCATGCGCTATGTCTGACCAGTTTTTGGCCTTCACCATCACCATAGCCCTAGGATACTGAGAAACAAGGATGTCAGAGAACCATTCCTCAAAACGTTGCGATGTGATTGCAATCATGTCGAACTCTTGTTGGAAATGTCACAAAGTGGAGCACGGAGCTGCATCACGATGCCGGATTTTCTAAATCTTCCAGTGGTTTTTTTGAGTGGTTTGAGTGGATTAGATGATTAGATCGATGATTTCATCAAATTCCTTCAATGAACTCCCTGAGGCTTCGGCAGCAGCTCGCAATGATTGGACAGGAATGCTCTCAGCGCCACAAACACACCGGAGAATATGAAGCCTGTGGCAAACTGCACGGAAGTGACCGAAGTGTTAAGTATGAACTGAGAACGATCTGAGGTGCAAACTAAGAAGGGTTGAAAACTGTCAAAATGCTTTGGAATTCACTACGCGCACGAAGGGATCTCTGGCATCAATTTGATATGCAGAAGATTCGGCAATACTTGCATGCGGTCAGTGAGAACTCATTTAAGACAGGGTATTTAGCCAAACATAATAGCATGAAAGTGTAAGCCGGTAAACAAAGTTGGAGACTGTTCGAAACAAATCGCTAAACTGACCATTGAAAGCTGCACGTGGCTACAAATCGTTAACAATAATATTTAAAGTCAATATGGTCCATACAGCATCACACTTACCCGACATGTCCTAAACTCTACTGCAAAGTCGTGCAAAGCTAGCCGCTAGCCAAAATGTAAGATGGGGGTGTGGGACGGAATTCGGTGCAAAGACAGTGCTTGCCATGACCTAGCACTGTGGAGTCCCACTTTCGGTCACACTGCCCACCCCTGCCTGGTTTCAGGCAGAAGAACTTCCAGGGCATCCATTTGACTTGAGGGCAAAACATAAATTGCATAAAAGTACACTACCACTGTTCCCAAGTCTTGATGAATGTCCCCAACTAGTGTTCCCCCTGAGGCAGAATGGAATGCAGGTGAGTCATGGTGAGTCAAAGTGCCAAGCTTTCAAAAGACGATTCTTTTGTCTTCACATCGCTCCATCATTGCATGTCATATTTCTATCATTTCTACCTTTCAAGATATCTCATGGTACTATATCTTAATTCCTGTGAACAAGTCAAAGGCTGTCAGACTTGGCACACGTCTTTTCTCAAACGATGCTTTGCCGCAATGAAGTCTGTTATATAAGTGTTGCCTTCCAGTCGTGGGACTTCTCAAATCAAGGCATTGAAAAACTCTGAAACGAGGCTGTACCACAGTTCTCTGGCAAGATATGCAGTCGAATGCAGTTCGAGAGCATCCTGTCCGCCTATGCTGTGAGCATAGGCAGTGCCAAGGCCACAAGAACTCGTCAAATGAAACTGCCTGGCATGACAAGCCTTACAAGCTTTGGCATTCGCCATGCGGCCGTTAGCCCTTTCGATCTAATAGAGCAAGGCTTGTCACCTGTAGGATCAGGTCAAGCCCTGCAAGGTGTGGACAAGCACCAGCTCGCGACACAATGGAAAACAACTGGGTTGCTATGTGGCAACTACCACATGTAAGTATACGTATATATATGTAATGTATATGTATATTGATGTATATATATATATATAGTTGTACATACATCAGTACTTTTGAAAATTCAGCTCTTCCGGCGATTCCCAGTTCAAGAAAACACAAAAAACAACCGCTTGGACAGACCATAGAGTGGCGGCCGCACATTTGCCCGTTCACTTCAGAACAACGGTTGCCAGCCAAACCGATCCTGAGCACTTCCGCCTTGGGCAACCCAAAGCTCTGTTTTGACAGTGCCCTGCGCAGCTGCATTGTGAATCTGAAACTGTGAAATTACTAGGGTCCATTGGTGTGAAACAAAGGAAGAGTGGCGCATTTGATGCGATTCATACCACTGCGCAAGGCGTGTATGCAAGCATACGGATCTGTGGCCCGCAAATTTAATTATAGATGCAGAAAGTGATCTCAAAGGAAACTTTCGGACATGCCTGTGATCAATGTACAAGAGACGCCCTTTAAACCATCTCAACAACTGGCACTCCTATGCCAGGTTGTTTGCGGAACGTCTGAGATGTGCTTACTACGTGGTGCACACGATAACAACTGCGATAGTGCTGAAGATGCAAAGCACCTCCGCCCACGTTTCATTCGAGTGCATGCTGTTCCAACTATCCCAGGATGACATGGAACGAACGCACCGGAAGACAAATGCTCTTGCATTCCGAACTTTTTGTATACATGATTCACTATTCTCACTGATCTTTTACCTTGGACAAAAGTTCGAAAGCAATATTCTTTCACCTTGCCTCAAGGGAGAATATCTCAACTGAATGAATGAACGACATGTGGAGCTACAGCACAATGACAAGTGCATCCTGAGAAAGTTCGAACGTAGAACGTTCATCGCCATCTATGGGACATTGAACAAGCAAAGATGCTTATCTTTCTAGCTCAACTGCCAGGATGGCTGATTCAAAGTGCTATATATAATATAGCGCAAGCAATTCTGTTGCAAAGTCCAGGCTCAGCACACTCTGCTGTAGATCCTAATTGGGACGTACCGAGTACTTGATATAATGTATTGGCATTATCGGCATGCATACTTTAAAACAGTGATCATGTATCTTAAAACAATCGATCTTCAACCCGTCATTGGGTGCCTGTAACAACCGACTCTCTCTCTCTCTCGTAACTTTTGCCAGGACCTTGCAGGCAGGCCGTACTTCGAAGGCATACTGTAGCACACTCTGTGGCATGCTTACCCACTCGGATAGAATCTCCACGACGCAAACCCTGTTCACCCTATCTCACCTTCAGAATATGTGCAAATGAAGGCAGCCAATGCTTGGTCCAAGGTCACCTCAGCATTGCTGGATGGATAGTGAAAATGGAATCAAAGCAGAAAATTCATGGAAAGGTTGGTGGATGTTGGTGGTTTACCGGATCTAGTAAACCACTTAGTACTGGGAATATGCTTAGAATTTAGAATTGTACGCCACCAACATAAATCACCAAAAAAATCTGCAAAATCATTCAAGTCCAGAAACTGGAATGACAATCTGCATGATCTGCACATGGACTTTCCATACAACATAAAAATATATAAACATGCAATATAAGATTACCCCAAGAGTGTATCTAAGAGCTTGTTCTATGCTAGGGACATCTGGGGACAAGTTCTTCATCCCTGGCTCAGGCAAGTCATGCTGTCATGCTGACCGCTTGATTGAGCCAAGCCAAGCCGCCATGAGGTCAATCGCTGATGAAAGGGTTCGAAACCTCAAGAGAAGCCACAACAAAATAATTTTGATTAGAACAGTCAGTTATGTCAGTTCAACTATTTCAACTACATTCATGACCAAACATCGCATCCATGTAGGCTGGTCGCAAAGTCCTTCCAAATGATTCTTTAGGCTTCGCGGAAGAATCTCCAACTTGAAGAGTTGTTCACACATTTGTACACATGCGTCTCGCTTCCATCAAAATACATTGAGTATCATATGAAACTGCCTGAGCTCCCAGCCAATCATGTACATCAAATCGACCCCTCTCGTTGCCTGCCTTCAGCGCCTTCCACATGTTGAAGACTTGAATAAATCCAGCAGCAACACCTCCAGATTTTCACTATATCATGTCATTGCGGTGCACCTCATGCATCGCCTCCAGAGGCGTGCTTCGTGCGAAGCATCCCATCAATTCCCGCCTGAGTTGCGACACTTCCGCAAATGAAGACAGTCACTGGCTGTGGGCCGTGGGTGTCCAGTCAAAATGTTGAAGAGTCAAAGCTCCCAGAAATCTCGGTCTGACTCAGTGCGCTGGATGCATTCCCCAACATGCTGAACATGCCTACCTCATCCTACCTCAATAGATCGGCTCGTGATGGCTCATGGAAATTCTTGGTTCCCTGCTCCAAAGATGTCACTGATGCCAGCATTTTGTGAAGCCTTTGTCGTAGAAGTTCAGAGTTCCGCAGTCCAAATTGCTGATATCAGGGTGAATCTGCATGTTGTAAGGGAGTGCATGTCAAGAATTGTTAAAGCATTTCTAAGCCGATTTTGTTTTTTCCCCCGTTGCACACCTTCCTCAAACACTAACCCATAGGATATCCTTTGAAGGTACATCCCAGGATAAAACGAGTACCAGCTTTGCTGTCTCAAATCATTGTTCGTATTGCCACTATCTCGTTTAATGTGTGGAAATCTCCAAATCACAGAGTTCCTGTCGGTTCTTTCCAAGGCAAACCATGCTACAATGTTGACAACGAGGGCAGCTATCACAAAACTAGCAAACACCAAAAACAAATCAACACAAGCGCGATAACAAGACAAATACCACCAATATCACTTCCAACACTAACAATATCATACAATAACTATATTAGATAACCGTAATCGATAAAAAACAACACTAACAGCAACAGCAACAGCAACAGCAGCAGAAGCACAAACAAGAGCAACAGCCACAGGAACAGCAACAGCCACAGGAACAGCAACCACAACGGCCACGACAACAAATACGTCGACAAAGCGGTCGACGTCGGCAACCACAACCACAATCACAACAACAACAAGAAAAACAAAACGAAGAAGACGAACAACAACAACAACAACAACAACAACAACCACAACCACAACCACAACCACAACCACAACGACAATCAACAATGACAACAACCATGACAACAATAAAGACCCAACAACAAGAACAAGAACAAGTACGAAAACAAAAGAGCAAAGGGGCTGAGTGTTGTTGCCTTTTCCTGGTCAGTCTTGTCATCCTGTCCCGAAGGAACGTGGTCACCAAAACGTTTTTGAACATCCTCTTATTTGTCTCGGCGCCACACGCTGCAGCGGTGTGTGCGCCAGGGTGTTCAGCAGAATTTGGCCCAGCCTGCGGCAGCGTAAGAAATTTGGGTGGAGTCAAAGAATGGAATCATCTAAATCTAGATATAAATTTGTCATTTTTGTTGTCATTCGGGCATGATTTCCAGTATGACTGAGTTCTTTTTGATCTTTTTGCTTGTATGTCATCTCAGCTTACAAGCTACAAAGAATGTTTGGACAAATTGGGCTTTCATCTTTGTTGATGTTGTGTCGTTGTGCATTTTCGCCTGTTTGCAGCAAACCAAATCTAGCAAATTTATGCAAAGGGTGGCCTCTGGCGCGTTTCAACTCTACACTTTTGTGCCTGTTCAGTGGAGAGAACTCTGCGAAGCATTCGGTCCTGGCAAAGTAAATGAGTCATCATTGCGACAACTTGTTTCGCCTTGCAAAGATGAATTGCTTGTGGACGGGGCTTCGTCTAATCACAAATCAAAAGCATTCTTTGCTGCGGTCCTTGTGCTCGATTACTTCGTTCAAACGCCTCTGACTGGCTGAGCATTGACAAGTGACTTACAGTTACAGAAAGATAGGTCATAACTATGTGATATGGAAAATTGATGAGAATTGATCTGTAAGACCAAGGAATTCTCACAGAATTGGTGTCTCGGAGTCAGTCAGAGCGAAAATGCAAACCCATAGAGCCTTCGTAGACGGAAAGAGTTCCTCAAGGCAAGCTGGATGACATTTGATTGAACCAAGTGTGGCCACAACTCTGACAAGCCATCGCACAAAACCCACACAGGCCTCACAAGCTCGGGAGCATGCCTCAAAATCAGGACTCTCAACGATTTCTCATCTGTGTATCCCGTGAATTATACGAGAATCAAATCAAATACCATGCGTTATCATACTATATCCGGACAGCTGCCAACATATTGCAGCTTGCAATGGAGCTGCAGCCAGTACCCCTTTCACAAGTCCAAGAGAGTCTTGCTGCAAGGCCAGTTTTGCAGCCGGAGTACTGGCCACCACAGCTTACAAAGCTGCGGAGACGGCCCAACGCTTCCTTCCGACAACATTGCTGCAAACACTGGCAAGGCTTTTGACCAAATTTTGTGGCTCAGGCCTTACAATCAGCATACTGCTTGAAGAGCGATAGCAGCCACTCTCCTCTAGAAGTGCAACGATGATAAGCACTTGAGGTCATGAGGTGTGCAAACACGAGAATCAACGATAGTTTTATATTATTGCATGTCAAATAACATTCCCGAAACATTGCGGACTGTCTCTCCACCAGCTGTTATGGACCTGTGCTCTCATGATCGTCATGGCAAATCTGGCCTTTGGCCTTAGTGAATTCATGTTGGTTCAACCATACTTTCGAATTATTCGAATTTGTTTGAAGCGTTCCAACCCCAATGAAAACGTGCAGCAGCAGTAGCTCTGGAAAACTTGGCACAATCACATTGACAACAAGAATTGCTCGTGCAGTTGCCCTAGCTGATCAAACAAGCAGCAAAGCCGTCGTAACAATCGCTTCTGGTCCACACCTCTCGCTCAATTGGGGTTACCATTCAAAACGCAGCAAAGCTACAGCGAACAGTTGGAAAAACATGAAGGAGTGAAGGAACCAATACGTGGGAGAATGTGACTTGATGTAATATCCGGTCGTTGCGGAGGTCAAATGGCTTTGCTCGTGCCCACGGCCTGCAGGCAACCATCTGCGCTTCCAGCAGCTAGGAGCTCACTCAGTGCATGAGTGCAGGCCTTGAAAAAGGAAAAGGGAAAAGATATGAAAAAATGGGAAAAGTGTCCCTTTGTCTTCACTCACCATTCCTAACTTGCTGTTCTCTGTTCTCTGGCAAAGTGAGATGCCCCCAAAAAAGTGGCAGGCAAGGCGCGTCAATCAATACATCAACTCGCACATTAAATTTGTCCTGCAGGCGTGGCTGATACTCTTCAGTGATCATTGTCGCTGCTGCAGGTGCAAAAAGTGCACTCGACAAGAAAAAACAATAAAACTCAAGCCATGTCGCAACTTGGTTGAGGCGCAAACGAGTAGCGACGTTCGACTCATCCAGCAGTTTGGGTCTTCAGTACCCTTGCCACATGCCTACGACGAATCATGGTCATGGGTGACGGGGCCTTGTTTGACTCAGTCATTGAGTCATCCTGAGTCCACTCCACCTGCATCTACAGGAAGATCAACAATTTGAATGCAACTGAATGTCATTGGAGTATCCTCCGTGAGTGGTCCCCAGGATCCTTTGCAGGGTCATTCCATAAAACCCTCTATATATGAACGGGGTTGTGAGGGTGTTTTCTTTATGAAATGCGGAAATGTTAATTCATCCATTCTGGGTGGGCCTAATGAAAAACTACGTTCTCCATAGTTGGAATAGAACTTGTAATGTAAGGGTTTGGCATAAAACACTACCAGCATCAATACCCTTTTTGAACTCCCCCCTTGACACTCGACATCCATAGGCTTTTAGAAACGGATCGGAAAGGTGAACTAAATGTCTTGTCAATCTTATCTGTATGAGGGTACTTTGGTTTTTATGCATGAAATGGTACCTGGAATGACCGTTTCACTTTACTTACAATTAAGCATTTCATGAACACTGGTCACGCGGGATATTAGAGTGTCTTCGCAAAAACGTCCCTGGTCAACGAGCCTTTTCCTGAAAGTGACGATCCAACCTCAATTCTTGTTCAACTCATATAAGCATTGTGTATGCGCTGGAAACGAGCATTTGGCACGTATGTCAAATGTCAGTTTCTATGTCACTCCACATGTTCGAGCCTGATTATGCAAGTGACAACCAAATCTAAACACCAGGAGGTCTTACTCCGACGGATTGGATACAGAGTGCATACATGTTTATAAATATGTTTGAATCTTGTAGTTGTCTATAGATCACATTTGTAGTTCAGCTGAGGTTGAAGCAAAGCGCGGTCGTAGCCTGACATCGCAGAAGTAATCGATGCGATCATCTCGTGTCATGTTGTGGAGACCGCCATGAACGTAACACACAAGACCTTCATAATCCTTCCACGAGCTGTTTTCACATGTGACTAAATAATCTTTTGAAACCTTTTGCGAAACTTAGAATTGATGAATTGTATATATGTAATATTGCCATTTATGATCCATTTATGGATGTTTAGTTAAGACTGATGCCTGATGCATCATGGTGCATCCAAGCAACTCAGCCACATAGGCGTGCGTCCTAACTCCTCAGCAACGGCGCCACAAGCGCCAGCTTCAAGACCTGCTACTCGTAAAGGCCTCTCAGCTGCTGGGTCACCTTGGAGTGTTTTGGAACCGGGTGTGATCAAGTGCTTTTTAGCTTAAAACTGATGAGGCCCACTGCCAAGGTCCAGTGAACATGGTATTCAAGCATCAAGTATATGCCAACAGAAAGGAAGAAAGGATAGAAAAGGAAACTTTTTCTGATGAAGTCAAGGATGCCCTTCAGCAAAAGATCCACGGCGGCACGAGACTCCCACATGCATCTGGCAGCATTGTCACCTAAAAATGGACGCAGGGTGCTATGACAAGGCAAACCCACAAGGGGTCTAGATTTAGCTGTGGGGTTGGCCCACACTTTTCATATGATGAATCATGAATCATGATGAATCATGATCAATCATTGCATCTACAAACAAGTTCCAGCATAGTTGCTTTAATTGACCCCGGCTCTTTCTTGATTCAACTAAAACTCAATGATTCCTCAGCTTTGCGCCTTTGGGTGAGTCCTTCAATGCCAGGGCCAAGGCTGTGTGCCCTCTCTCCCTTTGCAGGGCGTGCACGGTGGCCAAGCAACGCATAACGCAGGACGTAGATGCCTAAGTGCAAATCAGTTGAACGGAATATAAGCAAATTCTACTGTACATGTTTGCACTGAGGGCTATGCCCAAGGATTCTGAATAAAGTGTAAGGTTTCTGGATTTTTCTGGAGGTGTGGCATGAAAAAACAAAGATATCAAATTGGATGGTGCAGTGCCGGTGCAGGGGACAGCTTCCCTGAAGCTTTCGTCTGCAAGGAATTTGGGAGAAGTTCTAGGTTGACAAATTCCTTCGAAACTGAAGAGTCCTCGACAAAAGGATTCTACAAAGCCTTCCCATCCGGTGCCTTCCTTGTGCATCATGTTGCCGCAAATTGTGGCATTTGTTCGGGTCACTTGCGTGGATCCCGCAAAAACACTATGTAGATCGAGAGATCTATCTCTCCTTTCTTTCTTTCTTTCTTTCTTTCTTTCTTTCTTTCTTTCCTCTTTCTTTCTTTCTTTCTTTCGTTCGTTCGTTCGTTCTTTCTGTCTTTCTTTCTTTCTTTCTTGCTCTCTCTCTCTCTCTCTGATACACCTACCAGTTAGAACAGCATGAACCAGCAGTGCACAACGGAGGCCAATGATGGCGGATGAAATTCTGATGAGAAACTTCCCGCAGGCGCTGTTTTGAAGGCATGCGAGGTGTCCGAGACTTCTGACTGCGACTGCGACAGGAGCATGTGGAGCCCTCTCCCAGGTGGACCATTTCAGGTGCTTCATATCCGTCAATCCTGTCAAGGAAATTTGCGAGCAAAAAAGATAAAGATAGAATCTCATCTTTACAGCAGTCACCTCCTACATGTTCCCACCATATCGTAGATTGTGATGACACTTGCCAAATCGTTGTAGCTTTATGATCCGGTTCTGCCATTCCTTACTTCCTTTTAGAACTTTTAATTTAGTATACCTGCCCACCTATTCAAAACAGGGAATGAGGATGGGGATTTGCTCGATGTGTTGCTCCTGGGCGTCAGGCGGCCAAGGATTCGCGGCATCTCATCAGCTTTGGTGGCGGCAGTGGAGGTGCTAGTCTCCTTGAGGCCAACTCCATTGCGACTGCACTCGGAAGATTCACTAATAACAACGCATATAACAACTTGTCCCCGCAGTGTAAATGTCTGTCAGCCGTCGGCATCAGAAACCGAGTAGCAAAGAAGTTATTCACCCTGAACTTGACTGGATTCTCGAAAACCAAAATATTTTTTCGTATTCATACCTGCATGGATCTTTATGTAGCACAGGATGGCACAGGAAGTCTTTGCAGGATCCAGTCCTCCAAGACCTCCAGTTCCAAGGAGCTCGTCTTCAACATGATGTCTGCAGCATTCTCTAGCTCTTTCTCAAACTCAAGTTCATCTTCCTCAACTGGCTCAGGATCGTCCAGCAAATCCAGGTTGACGCCAACGACCTAGCAACGAGTTGCAAACGAAACAGGAGCTTGAAACCATGGAATTAAAATAATAAAGCCTGTTAGATCGAAAGATGCACTCCTGCTTGAGTTCAATTGTTGACCACATACTGAGTTTCACACCAGGGGTGATGCAGGTGGTGATAGGCGAGAAGCAGGAGCGTCGCCAGTGCGTACAAGCTGTGCCAAAAGTGCTGGGCGCTCATCCAGGTAGGCCTAAGTTGTAACGTTGCCCTCGAGGCAAAACAACTCCGATCAATTCTGAATCACCTCAGGCCGCACTACAAACATCAAACCTTCTGAAGCCTACAATAACCCATTCTGTAATGAGATTGCGTCAGAAAAGCAAAAGCAAAAGCTCATTGATACTACTCATAGACTTCTAGCTTCATCCGCAAACTCCTGTGACCAACATGCTTCAGTCCAGTCCCCGCATTGAGGCATCTGTTCTAGTTTGCCACCAATGGTACGGCAACCTTCTGGGGCAAAAATGCGCGCCAGCTCGCAGGTGAATTTCGGACCAGGGTGGAAGAATAGTGGGGCAGCTCCCCATAAATGAAGTCTACATGCACCCTCGGTTTGCAAAGTCTGGGCATCCTTGTCTCATCTGTCTAATGTGGGGAGTCTGCGTGGCTTCACACGGCTCGAATATACAGCACGATCTAAGTCTGTTGAGCACACATGACAGGTGTCCGCTGATAATTCGGATGATGCGACGCATCGCATTTAATGAGAAGACTTGACTTACCACCAAGAAGGTCAAAATGCAGCATCATTATGAATCATTATATCATTGGCCATCTGTGTGTGAATTTAAAGAAGGGATGCAACTTGATATGCCGACACTTCTCACTTCCTATGGGCTCGTCTTCTGCCAGGCTTCTGGTGCTCTGCCACCAAAGCTCTGACTTTGCCGCCTGGGAAACAATATCGCGCACAAACAGAATCATGTTTGGTATTCATTTTGGATTCCAGGAAAATACCACTACAGTAGCAGTCACTAGCAGCACTCGACGATAGATGTTGACTCATGATGAACAAGCAAACCGACAAGCACCACAGAATCAGCTAAAACCATCTAAAACCAGTCGTAACCTCCCAAGGCTCAAATAACGTTTCTTTGTGCAACACAGGAACTGTCAACTGGAGCTTTGTAGTAGCGGTCTGCTTGGCTATCGGATGCCTGACAACATGTCCATATTTTGCATTATCTTGCTGACCAAACTGATCACTTACAGTAGTCTTGCGCATTGACTTTTCAGATGTCATGGCTTCAAAATATAGTAAATAGTACCTCAAAAACATTTGCTACAAAGCATGGGGACAAGCCAAAACAAAAGCACTGGCTATCAGTACGAATTTGTCAATCACCACCAATCCAAACGATGCAGCAGTATAATACGGTTGTTCACTCTCCCTCACACCATAAAATGTCTTGGCTCCTCCCTCTTTCTACAGTAGCTGGCATGGCTCTCTCAAAGAGACGCCTGGACTGAACAAAAGTATCTATCACCAAAATACGGTGTGTATATATTTGTATACAGTATATGGTGTGAATTGTCTGTTTCTACCACTCTATCATGAACACCGTGCCCGTATCCTCTATAGTGTATTTTTTGCTCTGATATCCGTCGTTGCTTTTCGAACCCATGCCTTGTGCAGCCTCCTCTGGACAATGAGGCCGTCCAACTCTGCAAGCATCGCCTGGCCTTTCTCGTTGGAGATCCAATCAAACCTTGATACAGCGTGGCTCTACAGAGCCCCACCACACAAAATATTGCAAACAAAAACGTAAAGCATCCCATGGCCCATGATTTGAGTAAGACAAGAGTAAAATTGACATTATCTTGCTTGGCATGCACAAAAAACGATTCCGTAGATTGCTGGAGCAACAAATGTAGCGGATCCAAGCAACACATCATCTCCACACACCCAAAGTAAACGACTCCCCTTTGGATACTTCTTTCGCAGAGCTCGCAGCATGACTGCCTCGGTGCGATATAGCACTGTGTGGTGCGAAAACAAAATCCTATGAAACAGTATGTGTATGGTTGTGTCGGATTGCAGCTCTAGTCAAGTCACAAGGCACGTATCCGAAAGCCTAATCTAGCTGAATCATTATCATGATGCTGGAGCTCCTAGCTGTGAGTCATAGGCTGTGTGCTGGAAGTGAGATAGGTTGTAACCGGTTGTAGTTGTGTAGACATGTGCGGATTCATAACAAAGGTTGCAACACCGAAGATGGCAAGGGTTTGAGCTCATGGCATTTGACTCTCCTGTCTCCTCCTCAACAGAGCTTACACCTCAGTCAACGTAGTTGTCGCTTGATCATATCACCCACATAAATACAGTATAACAGCAAGAGTTGTTGTACTTGTTGACAAGCCGCCAATGTGGCTAGCGGACACTGCGAGCTTGCACATGGCCACACGATCTTCAAAGGGAAGAAGGTCCTTCTTCACGGGATGCTTAAACACAGGAACCTCGCAATACAGCCGTAGCTACAAGAAAACAAAGATCCGGTAGCTTCTGGATTGGGTCCCTGGGCCATCTACATCTTCGAAAGGCACTCCAAGTTTATTTGTGATTGCCGTCCTCTGGCAACTCACTTTTGGAAGTGAAATGACCTGTTGTACCGATTCAGTCAAGGTATGTCAAGGTGCTAAAAGCACTTCATCCACAGGCTTTGTCTCACGCACTGTGATTGCCTTGGTTGACGCATGGATGAACATATATACAGCATATATGTGAAGATATATGAATGAACACAGATATGTGTACATCTATACACTGTAAATATAAGGCCGCAAGCAATTGAGCGCAGTTGTGAACAAAAAGTGAATACTTTCTGTTGCTAAGAATGGCTGGTGAAGCTAAGCTCGAATCCAGCAAGGCATGTCCCAGGTGGATGGGATTGAAGGAGCCACCCATGACCTCATCTTCCATGTCATCTCGTTCGATGCAGCCAAAACGAGAGTTTCTTATGTTGACACTCAAGGCCCCAGGCAGTTCTCATGGAAAGCTGGGAAAATATTGAGATATCTCATCTCAACACAAGTCAAGTACATGGAAGATCATAGAACACACACAAATGAATTGCGGCTATGTATTGATTTTCCTTGACGGTTCATTTCAGCTACAGCTAGGATCATCCTATTATTTCTAGCTATATAAACATGTTTGATTAGCTATCAAAAACACACTGATTCTTGATTAGTATTGACTATAACGACTATAACTATATAAATAAAATATTAACAACAATGTATATCATAATATTATATATGAAAAACATATCATATATTCTTCTGTCGGACTTCATACCTTTGTTGCATAGGTTTTCTATTGTATAGTTTGTGCGACGAGGAGCGCCAATAATCTTGCCTTCTGCTGGCGCCATGCTGCTTCTGCGGAATTCTTTGACTCTCTCTACACAGGGCGGAGCAATTTAGTAGAACTACACTGACCTAGGCAGTATGTCCCATATCCTGGACCTGCGAACCTAAGCTGCAGTCGAGCTTGAGCTTTTTGGAAGTCCTGCTTCGTGACTCCTTGCAACGCTACAGAATTTCACTTGCAAACATTTGTGGTGTCATCCGGTTGGAGCATTTCTGCAGGAAAGCATGCTCCAAAGTTTTTGTAGCTTGGAAGCACTTGCATGCAACACCCATCTAGGTGCATTTATGCATGTAGCAAAAAGGGAAAGGATGCGGAAAAAGCAATCCTTGAATAAGTACCACACTGTAAGCCATTTAATGGCTACACAGTGCTGCTACTAAAAATGCCATATCGCCAAATTCAATCAAATCTAGCGAGGCCTATTCTTGAAATTTCTTGAAGACAAAGGAAAAACATGGTGAGTTCTGGTAAAATCTTTTTTGCTGAGCTGAATCGCCCAGAAACTGCCTCCGTACCAATCCTCTGAAAGGGCACAGCAGCATAATGCAGAATTGAGGATAAAACTGAATAAAACTGATAACCTCTACCATAGCAGCTGATTGCAACCCAGGCAGCAGAAACACAATGCCAGCATAAATCACTGTATACATCTGTATACTATTCCTTTGCGGCCTTGATTACTCACGAAATCTCAGGAGTCACACAACATTGCCAGCATGGACAGATTCGAGTCTGGAGGCAGTTGCTCCCGCCAGGCCTCACAAAAGCAAGAGATACAGCCAATGAATCCCAATGAAGCTAGAAAAAGATTTCAAAAATGTTTGAAAGGACGAACAAAAGCATGCAAAAACCATCAATAATATCCCCCGCTGGCCGCTGACCTTTGGGCAGTACATGTTGGCAAACTCTTCGCACGAGGTGGATACGCTGTCTGACCCTGGGGCGCCGGTCCTCAGCCAACGAAAAAACCAGGAAACTCTTTCCTCTTTCATGCTCATAGTGCAGTCGTGCTTGAACGCGGCTGTGTGAAACCCCGCGGGCAGGACATCAATGCAGCTGAGATGCTCTTTGAAACCCAAACTCAACCTGAAACCATGCAGCAGTGTCACAGTGTCAAAATGAAGTCATGCTCATTTCGAGATGCTTCATTTTCCTTCACATCTTTCATCACTACAAATACTACAAGAAATCGTTCCAAATGAGAAGGAAATTGAATGAGTCGTCGCAGTCTGCTTTTGCACAAGATTGCAGTTTTGCGACAAGTAGTTCATGAGCTTGCCAGAACCTGGGGATCAGCGAAGGGTTGGGGGCTTGGATTTGCAAAGGCCAATCCAAAAGTGACAAGAGACGGGGAAAAGGCCTGAAAACTTAGCGGTATCACCAGAGTCTTTCAACTAGGGCCTCGACCGTTGTCCGTAGCAGTCAGCTCCAAAAGTTCTGTACCCAACCATCTTGCCATAGCCGCTACCGAACCAAGTAAGGCAACCTGGATGAACCATAAAGCCAAAAAAAATAGTCAAACGCACACCTGTGAAGCAATCAAATAGATACGTTTTGCTATATCACCCATTATAGCCTAAACAGCACCTATGCATAGTTTCAAAGGTTCCAAAAGTGTTTCTCAAGTTAAAAAAGCACCAGTCCTCACAAAGGCATGAAATTTCGCCAAGTAGCGGCAACTGTGACCTGTCCTTGGAAGGGGTTGGACAAGGATCAACAAGGACTATTGTTGGTTTATCAGCACAGCAGTACATAAACGATGTGGTCAAACCATTGCAAATGCAACGAAGTTTCCACTCGTGCTTCTGTGCGTGCCATCCAAGAGCCGACCACGCACTACACTATGTGCAGGCTTGGAGCCACTGTTGCCAATCCAAAGCCTCCGGGTTTCAACGGAGAGAAAGAAAGCACGCAACAAATGCCATGCATGGCATTCGCAGTGTTTTTAGGGAAAGATCTTCTTCAAACAAAGTGTACCACCAGGTTTGTAATTGGAGCAAATATGTGCAGATTTCCGCTTGTGGAAGGGGGCCAGCTGTGCAGTAGATTTCTTTTTGGCATGTAGGATCTGGATGTTCTATGATTCTGACATTCTGCCGATGAACAAAAGTGTAGTGCCGTTCGGGATGTTTAAACGCGAGTTCTCAACATGTCATGAGCAAAGGTATCGTATCAGTCGTGAGCGATCTTTGGGCCCAAGTTGCACTCGGACACTTCTCTGCTTCAGGCGGCACACTGCACGGCAGTATGCCAATTCAGCTTGACCTTTTCGAAGACGAGCGGTGATGGTTGCCTCAAAGCATGACATGCATAGTGAACAACAATGAATTAATATGAGTTTAAAATGTTAAACACCCAAGACTAGACTGACTACACAAGCTAAAAACGTCTACACGTCTGTGTCTGTCAGGGAGTCAATTCATGAATTTCCGCAACTGACACATGCGAGCACGGCCAAATGCCAAAAATTAGCAACTCAGGTGATTGCTGGCCAAATGAGTCTAAATGAGTCCAAATCATTTACATCGACCTGCCGTTTCCTAGCGACGCTAAGGCCTTGGAGTTGGCAGCATCCGAGAGCCAGGACATCTTGATCTGAATCTCGGAGCAAAGTGGCCACTCAATTGGCCAATGCCACCTCAAGATCTCGTGAGCAGAAATTCATCGAAAGACAAACCATGTCCTCAATACAGTATCAAGCCTTGAAAGTCTGATGGAGGGGTTGCGGAGAGGAAGAAGATTTAGATAGATTTAGTCTAGCCACTAGCGCTGCCTTGCAATGCAACAGAATATCTATTCAAACGTCAGGGGTAAAAGTTACCAAGGTGCGTGTCGGGTGCTGCCATGAGGTTGAGAATGGAGCCCAAACTTGGTCGCTTCATGGAGCCTGGGCTGAGCTGCCACGCACTCTTGCCCGAAATGTCCCAAAATGTACACTACACTGTTACTGTTACATTGAATTGAATTACTTTGACACATCCATATCACATCCACATGCAATACAAAGTTGAGCTCATCTGCAATCGGATTTGTCTTCTGTAAAGATTGAACAATACTAATACGTGCATAAAAGCATGCTAGACGGTTTACTGCGCTTCCGATACATAATATGATTCTTTGAGATGTCTGTATCTAAAACAGCCATGAACAAAGCACATCTGCTCTACATCTATACAGTTTTGCAAGCACTGCTTGTTGCATGTCTGACTCAAGAATGGAGTGGCCGAAAACGGGACCGGCAATTCTGTATATATATATATATACCGATGAATACCAGGGTGCTCAAGACTTTGAAAATTGATTTGGCGATTTCAAGCTACGGATATAGGAAAATCAGTGAGAGTGCATTGATGTGCTTTGTACTTGCAGCTGCGTTGCCCCATAACCAGGACCAAGCGTTGAACTGTGCGAGGGGCAACTTTGCAATCCAGCTTTCAGGAGCAAAGGCTGACACGGACGCAATTGGGGCATCCATACCTCAAAAGAGGTTCAAGGATAACAACAACAACAACAACAACAACAACAACAACAACAGCAAAAAAAACACACAACCAGACAGCATCAACAACAGTAATTAACAGCAACAGCAGCAACAACAACAACACCAACAACAACAGTGTACTGTATACTGTATATTCTTGTTCAAAGATACCAACATCAAGTTTCAGCCTGAAGTGATCGCAGAAAGACAGGACAACTGAGTGGCCTCTGTGTTTTTTACCGTGCCCCAAAAGTTCGAGGCTGTCAGATCAGCTTGAAATTAGTGGCCTGGCTGCTGTTTTTTGATTGCATATGAACTTGATAAATAAGTTCTAAGTTCTATAGATTAAATACTATCATATATACTATCTAATAAATTTAATAAACCATCCGTAGCTTCGTTTAGATACACCCTCCAGTCAACTCAACTCTTGCCAAGCAGCTGAGTTCCCCAAACAGGGTGCGATCAGTATTGCCTCTGAATCCCAAGTCAGAGTAGTACCTTACAGCTATGATAACAATTTGTGACAAGGAGCGCCAACCGGGTCGAAATTGGAAGTCGATGATTTAACACAAACATATAATCAATGAATCATAATGACTATATCACCAGCATCATACAAACACACCAGCACACACACACACAAATATCACAAATTGAGCTTCAGCAGTTCGTCGCTGCTTTACAGTGACTGAAAGTCTTCCATATTGACAAGCCACTGAATGAGTTTCTTGGAGCCTTGATCTTCTGCACCGAGTTCCACTCTGGCCATACCAAAGGATTCCTTGGATGCCGCTCGTTCAAAGTTTACTTCTACAAAATCGCGAATATACCCTCCTACCTCTATTTTCATCCGCCAAATCTCAGTAGACAAGCATCGGAGGCACATGAAAGTAGAAACGGTATAGAAATGATAATTAAAGTCAAAGGACAAGCAAGAAGCTCAAAGGGTTTTCAATATAAGGGCAGGATACAAATGAAAAGAAATCCAGAAAGAGTTGGCAAAGTTTTGCGTCACTATCCAGCCCCCCGCTCTTCTTTTGTAAGGCCAGCAGACACAACAATTTCGTGAACAAAAAATGGTATGTTCTGGTCCCATATACTGTGTTGAATTTGAAATAAATAATAAATGTTAAGAAATGTTAATGTAGGTTTTGTTTTGATGTCGTAGGCCAGGCTTGCGGGACATGCACGAGTTGGGCGGTTCTGGTTGTGGATCAGCATAGTCAAGCGCATAGGAAGGCACCGTTGTTGGTCATCGATAAACACATGACATCTTATTCAATTTTGCCAGCCTATGCCAGCCTGCTTTGTGTTTGGAAGAGTTCTCTGGAAACTTTGAATCTGTTTGGCGTACATGAATCTACAGTACTCGATGGATTTTGTCATAGCTGGGCAAGAGAAAGCATTGCCCACCCAATACCATCCCAAAACCAGCCAAGTTGCCCCAATTTTTGCCACGATGCTCAGCAAGGCCTAGAGAACTGAAATACGCTTTCCATGACTGTCTTGTTTTAACAAAATTCTCAGGACTTACATTTCTTGTCTGTATAGTATTAGTAGTGACAAGCCTTAGGGGTAGGTTGGTTGCCACGATTTTTTCCCCAATAATTTCACAACCATTAACCAACATTTTTTCCAGCCAAATTTTCAACCAACATTTCCAACACATTTTTCCAGCCAAATTTTCAACCAACATTTTCCAACAATTTTTCCAGCCAAATTTCCACCCAACATTTCCACCCAACATTTCCAGCCAACATTTCCAACATATTTTTCCAACAATTTTTCCAACCAATTTTCCAACCAACATTTCCACCCAACATTTCCAACCAATTTTCCACCCAACATTTCCAACAAATTTTCCAACAAATTTTCCATCCAATTTTCCAATCAATTTTCCAATCAATTTTCCAACAATTTTTGGGGAAAAAATCTTATTAC
>DF244172.1:0-30142 GCA_000507305.1 Breviolum minutum Mf 1.05b.01 | reverse complement strand
GGCAGTTTGCAAAGCTTGGCTTTTGGCTATGGTTTCAACCAGAGCCTGGAGAACGTTGCTTTGCCCAGAACTTTGCAAAGCTTGACTTTTGGTGGCTATTTCAACCAGAGCCTGGAGAACGTCACTTTTCCCGACAGTTTGCAAAGCTTGACTTTTGGCCATGGTTTCGACAAGAGCCTGGAGAACGTCACTTTGCCCGGAAGTTTGCAATGCTTAACTTTTGGCTATCATTTCAATCAGAGTCTGGAGGACGTCACTTTGCCCGGCAGTTTGCAAAGCTTGACTTTCGGTGACAAATTCAACCAGAGCCTGGAGAACGTCACTTTGCCTTGCAGTTTGCAAAGCTTGGCTTTTGGCCGTGGTTTCAACCAGAGCCTGGAGAACGTCACTTTGTCCGACAGTTTGCAAAGCTTGACTTTTGGCAACAATTTTAACCAAAATATTCCAAGCGCAATTTGCCTTCAGACTTTTGAGTGCGTTGGTTTGCTTGTTTCTGCTAAATAGAGACAGCACCCTGCAATTGACCCATTGATTCGTAGCAAAAGGAAAGTTTTGAGCACTGACAAATTGAATCATGGAGTGGTTGCGCCACAACAAGTTTTTCTGAAGGATGGCCAAAACCATTTTGTCGCAGCAAGACATGCAAGAACATACCTGGCATCCTTTTACAGGTTTTAACCCCCCAACATGATCGAAGAATGATACCCTCTTTTTGCGTTTAGATCTCGAATAGGATGCATCTATTGAGAAAAAGCATCGAGTGGCTACAACATGCAGAGCTTCTATATAATCACTTCTGTTTCAACATCGTGTTCGTAAAGTATGGTAAAAGGATGGTAAAAGGTCCATATTNAGGTCCATACTATGGCCATTGAACCAAAATCCTATTGACCCATGACCATTCTGCAGAGCAACTTGACTTGAATGACCATGACATGACATGGGGTATCAGAAACCCAATCTTGGCAACTCAAACTTATTTGATGAATGATTTTAAATGATTTTAAGTGATCCATTTTTTAAACTCATTTTTCTTGGTTAGCAACATTGAGATAACATTTGACCCACAAGGAATGCAGATCTTTTCGAGTTTATTTACGGATGAAATAATGGGTTTCAAAAGACCAGGCATGTTGAGCCTTGAATTGATTTGTTTCTCCAATTTTTCTGGCATAATGATCTTCCACTGCTAAATTATACAATTTTGCTGATAGTTTTTTGGTGATTAGTTCGTGAGTAGCTGATTTTTGTCATGGAATTCCCGATTCTCATCCGCGATATTTTGATACACCAACACGACTTTGGCAAACGAACATGCAGCACAGAACAAAATTTGCAAAAAAACATTGATTGAGAATATCATAAAAAGAATCATATGCCAATCGCCTTCGTAGATACGTGCATGTAAATATAATAGATGATACATACCATACCATACCTATCCATACCTCTACCAAATGAACTTTATGGAATTTTTTGGATTGACAAGGATTGCTTCAGCACGTGAGCTGAATCACCTTTTCCCAGCCACAGGTGGTCTCTGAAGTGGGTACCAGTGTTGCATCAGCCATTGCTAGCTTCGTTGCTGCGGTCGTGGCTCCCAACGTTTGGGGTAACACCCCGCGGGAATGAAAAGGGGAAACATCCATCATCATCCCAAAGGTGGAACACCCTGGTTTGACCCATGGTGAGATGGTTTGTTGGAAAAGGTTGGGATTGCGGATCATCCAAGGCCACACCAGATCCGCCCACTGTTTCAGTTTCATCTTCTACCAATACGCAGATTGACCTGGCATGGACACCAGGCTTGGTATAGATTAAAAGTTAGAGATGGGAGATGTTTGTTTTTTTGTTGCACTTGTTCTTCATACCTTTTGTTTTTTTGTGGACATTTGAATCTAAACTCAAGACATATTACTTCCATATGATCCATGACATTCCATGACATACATGGTGAATTTTGCAAAATGGAGAGATGAGAATCACTCGATGTCATTCCATGGCAGATGGCGTTCATCCCAACGTTGGCAGGTTCTGATGGTGGCTCAACGATCACAGGATGGTACGTCTATGGTTCGACAGTCCCTTGACCCAAAAGGGAGGTGAGTCAAAACTGCGAAACATTTTGGTCAGTGTTTGTGTATTTCAAGCCATAGGCGCTATAGGGTTGGTGGGTTTTCAAAGATTTTCATACATTTTTTAGGCCCCGATGATGTGTCCATTGGGATGCAGTGTCCATCCATGTCCATCCTTTGAGTTGATCCCTGCGGTTCACCTTTCCACAGTTAAGGGATCACCTGGGTTATGGAAAATCATGGAAATGTACTGAAAAATACCATGTGTGATCCATTTGTGTGTGTCCTTTGGCAACGACAAGGCCAAGCAGTTTTTTCCATGTTTGAAACTGAAACCAGCACAATTCATTTCTGTGCCAAGGATGGAATTACCTGGACTGCTGCTAGTAGTCCTCAGTGCCCTTGACTTTCTGTCAACAAATTCATCAGTATTTTCCACCCAAACATCGACTCACCAGGTATACTGTTGGAAGTGGTTCAACCTATACGCAAACCTTGGATTGTTGCTTGGCGGACTTGGACAGTTTTGATGCGTTTTTTTTGGTTTTGATTGATATTCTTTTGGTTGGAAATATTAATCAAATGATAGAGGCTGGAGAGATGCTAAGGGGGGAAACAATTTGAATCTATAGTAGTTTCATATTATATGTTGTTTTCGTTTCAGTTTCACCGTTCTTTTTTGGAAAAGATTACCTCATCGTCCACTACCTTTTGGATGGATTGAAACATCTTGAAAGCACCAACTTTTTGGACCCAAAAAGCGCCTGGTCATCTAAGATCGCACATGGGGTGACCGACATTTCGCCATTTTTTTTCTTTTCCGGTAGGATATCTACCGTATAAACATCCGTATACCCATAAGGCAGCAAGATGGCCTTGTTGGATTGCCATTGATATTCATCGTGTCTCCAAACGACACCCATCCAATAAGATACTCCGCTCGCGACGTGTCATGAGGTACTGACCCAGGGAAGTGGGGTGGTTCCACTGCCTTCCTGACATGTTTTTTTTCTGTGAAGTCTTTGAGGGATGCAGATTCTCAGCACAGAAGTTCCTCGCTTATCCTTCAAAGATGATGGAACAACTCCAGAAAAAATGAGCTGCATTTGGGATGCTTTGGAAAAAGAACTCATACGTGTTTTTTCGTTTTTTTCCAACAACAAGTCGACTGTTTCGCCGGATGTTTTGGGATGACAGGTGAATCTGCAATACGCCTATGTGAGAGCATGAAACTTAGCCTGAAAAAACACAGCAAAGTATGCAAAGCAATGCAAGCTGAAACAAACCAACAAAACCAACATTGCATAGTCGAGTTTGAAAGCACTTCTTGTATCCAAAAGGTCCCTTGATGGATTTTTACAATACATTTACATGCATGTATTTTGTGGTGTTTTCTCGTTTACACATATTGGTTTTCCTTTCCGATGCTTCTTCAAAGACTTTCGAAGCAATTTATCAAACTCCTAGGTCCTGTTTGAGGTTCGAAGTCTCAAAAATAGTCATGTTGAACTTACCAATGATATCATGCTGGCATGGATATGGGGTTTCCTAAAATGGTGGTACCCCAAAATGGATGGTTTATAAATGGAAAACCCTATTAAAATGGAGGATTTAGGGGGGAAAACCCACCATTTACGGAAACACCCATATGGCTTAGAATCCAGGTGCCTGTTTGGGTCCAATGAGGTGAGTGGCCTCAACGCTGCAGGAACGGGAGTTCCATCCAACTCCTATCGTTGGAGATGTTCCGAAAAACCCGGACAACCAGCAATACCCGTGAAGGTGTGGGTGGGTTGACGGTTGAGAAGCTTGAAAAGCTGATAGGGATGATGATGATGATGATGATGATGATGATGATGATGATGATGATGATGATGATGATGATGGTGTTGGGGCCGGGGTATGTTTTTTTTTGGTTGAGAATGTGAGGAGGTCAAAGGAATATGTGTTGAATTTCCAACCTTTAGAGGATCGGGGGAGGCATAAAGGGAAAAGGTATGAACAATTGCATTTCTCGGAATACTTTTTGCATATTTTTGTTGTACCGTTGAAATACCATTGGCACTGTGGAGCACAGAACCTGTCAATCATCGCCGAATTGTCACCCCTGACGTTGACGCTTCGGCATTGCAGGTGTCGGGAACTTCAAGTTCGGTGACGATTTCGTGGCCACACTCAGTGTTTCATCTCATTGTCTGCATTTTTGAAAATGACTCCAGATTCCCTTTACATCAATTCGTTTTATTGCATTATTTGCCATTGATTTTTAAGTATTCACTATACATATTCAATGCTAGGATCACTGTGTGTTTTTTTCTCGAAAAAACCAATCTTTTCCCACCTCTTGTGCTCTTCGTGTTGCTCTTCGTGTCTCAGGTATGCTCCCAACACCTTGAATAGCGCTGTGCTCATGGGGTACAAGATCCTTTATGATGATGGACTCAATGGGGCCTTCAATGAGGTACGGGTTGATTGCCAGTGGGATGGAAATGACTTGCAGTCGTGATTTTTGTTCAAGTTATAACTACCACATACATATAATACTCGTATAATGTTTCAACTATATAAAGTATCTTACAACTTTTGACTATGACTTTATCACTTCTATGAACTCATACTTCTTACAGTAAAGCTTGACGTGACTTCAGGTGTCGATCACTGCGACATCACAGACAGAATACACAGCAGCTGGTTTGACAGCCGGCTTGGACTACAGATTCCAAGTGAAGGCGGGGAAGCTTGGCAAAATGGGGGTTTGGTTGGATGACACTTCTGTTTGATAATTGGAAAAGGGTGCTTTGATTTCATTGATTTTCCAGGATTTTGGCACATTTTTATAAACAAAACATTGGTATGATATCGCAACCCTTGGGGATTCTTTCATTTCTTCGTTGGAATCATTGAACAAAAACCAGCGTGGCAGGTGGTGTCCGAAGTTGGAGAAAGCGATGTCTCGCCCACTTTGACGGTGACAGCAGGCAGATGCAATCGATTTTTCCTGTTCCCCCTCATAAAGGATCATCCTGAAGCAAACCAAGCTGGAATGATGGCCTAAACCAATAGCCATGATGGACCCTTTTCGGTTCATTTTCTCCTTTTTTTCCGGATTTGTTGACCACTCGTTGATTTTTTCCCTTTGGAAAACCGAAAGATCAGATTATGATTAGATTATTAGATAGATCGAGTATGTTCAACCCAGATTCCAAAGTGGCAAAAGTGCAAAAAGAGTCCAAACTCATCAGAACTGATGTTGATGTTTCCAAAAATAGGGGTACCCCCAAATCATCCATTTTACTAGGATTGTCCATTATAAACCATCCATTTTGGGGTACCCCTATTTTTGGAAACACCCATGTTGATTCATGTTCACTATTCGCCGTTCCCTTGACACGTAGTCGCCGTAGTCGTGATTGCTCAAGCACCACGCAGTAGATCTCTGGAGAAATACACATTCAAAAATCAACATGAATCCACAAAACAGCTCAAGCAAGACTTTTTGACACCTGATATGATATTATATGAATTTATATGATGGATATAAGATTCTACATATATTTGAATACTTGAGATGAATTATATATATCTATATTTTTGCTTTCCAAAACGATTCCACTTGTTTGACATTCGGAGGGTTCCCCATCGAGGAAACTTTTTGCAACATGGCCAAGAGAGGCCAGCAGCTTCAAAAGGGTTTGATGGCCTTGACAGGATGTTAAGAGAAAACACCTATTGAATTACCCTTCCTTCCATCATCATAGGAAGTGGAAAATGTGTGTATGTCCAATATGATCGTTTCCTTTCATTTAGTAGGTGATTTTCCACTGAACCATGATTATGGGAGGAAGGGTAGCCGGGTAGCCTCCAGGGTCACATATCTCCGGAAAAAAAAAGGTAACTGGGAATTCATTCGAAACTTCTCTTTCATTCCGGGAGATGTTAAAGTTCCCAGGAGGGTATTGGAAAAATATTGGAGATTCCATCTTGTTGGAGTACAAAGATTCTGGATATAATGTTCATATACCATATATCCAATATTTTGAGGTATATTTTGGATGTATACCCAATAATACCCAATAATTTTGGAGGTTTATTTCCAATGTTCAACTTGATATCATTTCCAATTGGCAAATAGCTCTGACCAACCGTCAACGACGTTTTGAAGGTCAATCAGGTGGTGGTGCAAAAATCACCAACTGCGGCAAGAGGTCCGAAGTCCGTTTGTACGTTTCTTTCGTAAGTACAAACTTGATGCCCATGACGGATCCGTGGGAAGCAATTTGAAGTTTCAACTGGTTCTGTGACCAATGTTTTTTGGGTTTTGAGGCTTACAAAGAGAAAGAAGAGGACTGCTGGTTCACGTGAAATTATCAGTGCTCGTATCAGCATCTACTGGCAAGACATTTTTGGGGATTGCTTGGGTGTATGAACCAGAAGCCATCAAATCAAACTGTGACATTACTTGTACACCGTAGATTTGCCAACCCAAAACCTACGGCCATTTTTTCTGCAAAGATATGGGCCAACATCTTCCAGCTTTTGATTCCCCAGATGCGTTGGCAACTTCGAGGAGCACGAAACGCCAGGAAAAGGACGCAGCTCATCGAGCGAAAATGGCAGCAGCCAAGGAGAAGAAGGAGCAGCCAGATGCCAAAGTATCTTGGCGGATAAAGACATCTACACCACTGGAAGACTAACATGGAACCTGAGAATACGGGTCCCCTGGAAAAGGAAAACCATCTTCCAAACTAACCATCATTTTCAGGTTCTATGTTAATTAATCTTAGGGGGTGTATCCTCCGCGAAACTAACAGCAAACACACTTGAAAATTGATGGTTGGAAGACTAGTTTATTTCCTTTTGGGAATCCATTTTTTCACAGTTTCAGAGAGTTGTTTTTTTCCCAAGCTGGGAATTCTAAGACTTGCTTAAGAAGATCATGGCTTCAATTGTTTCTTTAAAGTTCACCTGACGTTTGGAGGAGATGCAACCAATTTGACAAGATTTTTTTGAGATGGTTTGCAATTACCAAATTTGGGATGGTGTTCCTTTTGAATGCACAGTGCATGGAACATGAGAAAACATGTGACACGTTTCTAGAATTTATGTCAACAAAACATCTTGAGGAACTTCAATTCTGTATTTTCACGATTTCGTTTAGTGCCTTCATGCAGTGAATATAATTTCTCCAATTGTTTCAAGTCTTTTTTGCAGACATTACAAGCACACAATATATGTCAATATGATTCATATCATATTCAGATTGGTATAGCTGTCTTGAGATCCCCATTACATCCTTTAGTGAAGACAGGTGTTTCCGACATCTTAAAACGGAGCCATCCAGCGATCCAGGCCTCAGCCAAAGCATCTCCAAAGACGAAATCGTGTGAATCTCGGGGGAAAATTTCGATCAGATGCGATGCCGCGATGCCCATCTCTTGGAGATTTCCGTGGGTTTTTGAAGGTCAAAATCTCCCAAGCAGTCTCCGAAACAATCTCCAAAGATGTCTCCAAAGGTGTGGTAGAGAGAGAGAGAGAGAGAGTTGCTTTAAAAGACTGCAAAGAAAGATCAAAATGAACTTGTTTGAAATCAGCATGTTTTCCAATTGTATGAATTGTTTAATTAACGCCATCATGTCATATTTTTGATTTATCGTTTTGATTTTGTCTGGAAAACACATATTTTTATATTTTTTTATTATAGGATTTTAACTTTAACTGACCTTCACGGCCTTCTGCTACGTCATCAGGTGAAGCCAGTGGCAATGAGTGTGGACTCGTAAATTTGCCAAAGTGGCGCAAGTTTCACCTTTTTTGGCGCAAAAAAAAAGCACCGCGCGTTTAAAAAGGAATTGGGGGCGCCTTGTCAACCGATGTTTGGTCGATGTGAAAAATACCAGGATGACATCTCCAACAACTTGCAGTTTTTCATTGTATTTCCTGTCGGTCTTTTTAAAGTGAAAACCCCATACTGTTGATGGCAACCAGAAATCCGGGATCAACTCACCAGCTACAGGTTGGTCGTTTTTGGTTGTTCCTCCAGTTTTTCCCATGATTTTACATAAGGTTTTAGCACCATCCAACCGGTGGTTGGTTGGGAATGGGATTTCAACCCTTCAACCCAGGAAGGTCGGTCAGCATCAACCCATCAACCCCCAACAGGTGCTGACGCGGATCCACCAACAGCACCACACTACATCTCCTCGGCCAACAACAACCAACTCACCGTTGGGGAAACTCAAATTCTGCAAATTTGTGGCCGACAGCTTGGTTGGTCCGGTGATCGATCCAAATGATGTTAAGCTTCAATTTTTGGGAGATTGGAAATTATGGTATATGATCTTAGGAAACAACTACCTTCACCTCAACTGGTGAGTGGATCCCGGATTTCTGGTTGCCATCAACATCTTCCAGCATCCAACGTTGATCTCAAGGGCATGTTGTTTCACTGAGGTGGGTTGGACTTTCCCAGGTTCAGATGGTGGAGTTCCCGTGACGGCATGGTGGGGTGCCCGGTAGACGCTATCGAAGTTTTTGGTGTGGCGTTAGGGAAACTGGAAAAAAGACGAACACATGTTGAAATTACAACAGAAAGTTCTATAGACTATGGACTTTAGATGACTTTAGATGTGTATTTGATATTTATATTTGATTCATTATTTCAGCATTGTGACTTTCTTTGACTTTGGATCTGAGCACTTCTCAGTGCTCCATTTTTGTGACATTTGTCCCTCCAAAAATTGGTGAGGAACTTGTATTTTGCCATCGGCTATGCGGAAGTGAATTTCCCCGATGCCAATTTGCCTTCCATGAGTACAGCTGTTGGTCAGCAGCTGAGAAGGATGTGAGTGACTGCCCAAGGTCAGGATGTTTTTTTCAACATACCTGCATAATTACACCCCTGAAAACTCTTACTAGTATGGAGCAGGAAAATGAAGGTTTGGAAGATGATTTTCCTTTTAAAAGGGCTCATCTTCAAGTTCATATGGGACATTTTTTTGATCAACTACACGTAGTTGACTGTTGTTGACTGTCATGTTGAAATGCCATTTTTTGATTTCAAGATTCCGGGGACTGAGGTACGCTTCAAGCGACAGTGGATTGCACTGCCATCAACGGTCTGCCCACGCATGTAAGACAAAGATCAGCTTCTTTGAATATTTTTGGAAGATCCGAGAATTTCAGATAATTGCAAGGAACTAGCAAGATGTGCAGGTAGATGTATAGGTAGCAAGACAAGATGCACCATGTTTTTCAACATATAAACAAATTGAAGCTGCCAGGTAACGATCGATCCCAGAACTTTGTCTACTTCCGGGTGGCTGCCGTTACCGGCGCAGGTGTTGGACAGTGCTCCTTGGGGGAAGCGTTTTTCACCCGTTGTTCCACCGGGTTGACCAAAAAAATGGTGGGTGAATGTTGACGAGGTACTCCCCCAAATCCCGCATGTTTTGTGCCAATCAGCCGGATGCACCCACGGTGTTTGGGAGCTCAACCTACACATCTTGTTGGTTTGCAACCCTTTGTACCTAACAAAAACCAAGCTAAAACACCTTTGGGTACCAAGGACCGATGCGTTTGTGGGAACGACAAACTCAGTTGGGGACCTTAGGTGAGATGAATTTTGATGAATTTTGTTTTTTTATCATTCGAGTCTCTCCATAGTCTCCATAGTCAACAAATTTCATTGACTGAAAGATTTGTCGTAAACTCAGGTGACCATCAATTTCATGGAAGGCGGGTTTGTCACAGCTGAATTGGCACTTGTGAGGACGAGAAGTGACTTGAAAAAAAACGCCACTAGGAGCTCTCAATGGTGCAGAACTCGTGGCCTTCAAGGTGTGGATGAAAAGATACAAGCAAAATTTGAATGCAGGGGTGTGCAACCATTAAACTATACCCTTCCTCCCACAATGGAAGTGGAAAATGGCCGTATTGTACAGGAAACTAGTCTTGCAGGAACAAATATAATATTCTTAAGTTCCATGATTGTGGGAGGAAGAGCATGGAAGAGCAACCAGTTTATATAAAATCAAAATCCGGTTTCCAAACCACATAAAAACTGTGTAATCATGAACTCAAGCATATCACATCAGCTAACAGTCACTGAACATGGCGATTTGTCGCATTCACGGTGGCAGGTGTACATGAATGATGGTTTGGGCGGTGCGTTGTCCTACAGAGGAAAAGTCACAGACACGCGAGAGACCCAGATGTATGACACTTCAACGGTTTGCCAAATCATGTTTGGGCAGACCATAAAAAACGAGGTGATTCTCTTTGGGATATCCACTGAGTTTGAGCAACAAAAACTTCAGAAAAAGATAAATGCAACAATACAGATATACGAAACCTCTATCAGTCTCACCCCGAAAATCAGAAAAAGTTGTGTAAAACTCAGATTGCTACCTTTTTTCCAATTTCCAGGTTGACTCCTGGAAATTTTCCCATAAGGTCGTATCGCTATTACACTGCCACTGGCCTGGTAACGGATCGAACCTACTTGGTGCAGGCCGGATGATTTTCCACGGGTTTCTTCCCGGAAGGGAGGGCTGGTAGCAAAGGGGAAAAAACACAAATCATAGGAATCCACAAGTCTAGTGGAACCCTCGCTTTTTGGATTTCCATAATTACTTTCGGCCAGAAAAAAGGGCTCCCAAAACAATCCACAGGATCACGAAAAAAATGCACGAAACAGAAGTAGCAAAACACATATTTCTGATTTTCTGTATATATCACATCATAAAGATTCAATAGGTCCGAAGGATACTAAACATGTTACACTTCTATTTGCAGACCTTTCTTTCTTCATCCTTTTGGACAAAACGGCCATGGAGTTCAGATCCCCAGGTGACAGTGGTCAGCACCGCTGCCGAGTCGGCCAAGAGCACTGTGATGTCGGTGAGAGCATGTGGAGCTCCATCGACACCAGCGGCACCGGTGGGGGCCACGAAAAAACCGACCCGGGTCGGTTCCGGGGATGGAAATCTAAGTCGTGTTGTTTTTTTTTGTTAAGGTGATGATGGTTAATGGTCATGAACCAAGGAACTGAAATAGGAACTGAAATATCACTAGATGATATGACCAATTGTCTGTTTTTTTTGGTGATTTTTATATAGTTTTATGAATAGAGGGGATGACCAAAAAAATTAATATCGTAAATTTTTGACCATGTGTGTTTTTTTCAACTCACAGTTTGTTTTGTGGGTTTCTGAGATGAACATTCCAATTTTGAATGGTGATTATTGTCCATGGCGAATTTGGATATCCTAACATTGGATTTTGCCAGGTGCCCTGAAAGGCCGCTGACTTGGAATTACCAATAGTTCAATGGATCAAGAAAATCTTAAGAATCATCATCAAAATGATAAGGAATTTAAAGCTCAACAAATGGCCGCGGGCAGTTTTACTACTGGTACATTTTGAACGGTAGCCCTATGCCTTTGATATTAATTTGTGAAGAGGCCTGGTGGTAATACCGCTACCGGCAAGATTTTGCCAAACAAATCCAGACTGCAAAGCATCCTTAAAAGCTCCGAAGTCGCTAGATGAAATCCAGATTCTCCATGATTTGTGTCTAAGTGTGTGGGTCTAGAGCCTAAACTACTTGTAAGGTCCCTCCCCTGAACATCCGACAAAGTTGTTTTTTTAAGCCAATGTTGGTTGATGAAAAGATTCGGGTCGACGGTTGGCGAGGCAAGAAAAGTGTCCACATCTAGTACCATCACAGTTCAATGGGCGGCACCTGCGGACAATGGTTGTCCTATGACGGGGTGACCCACCGAATCCCTGTGGATAGCTGTGGCAGCCGGTACTTGTTATTGGAATCCTGGAATGAGGAGATAATGCTTTGAATGAATGGACACATATTGATAATGTTGCATTTGTGGTTATTTATTCAAAAACACGTTTTGTTTTCAAATGTGATTTTTGTTGCACTAGTTTTGATGTTTTTGTGGATCATGCCCCATATGAATCTTGAGGAATCTTGTGGACAGCTGTATCTCGTTTTGGACTCCTTGGCGTTTCATGAATTCGTTCAGTGCAGGTACCGTGTCTACATGGATGAGAATCAAGATGGTGTGGCAGAGCAAGATATTTATCCAGGATTTGATGATTTGACCTGTTTCTTGTGAGGATTTTTCCAGTCTTTTTTTTGAAATAGTTTTTAACTAATGGTTACTTGTTGGTTTGGGGCCCGGTGGTTTGGGATTCTGCGGGTGCCGTATCCTCAAGTAAACAATCTCTTTAAAATCGCTGATCCCACAAATCCAAACCACCAAGCCAAGCCAACAATTAGACCATTAGTTAGTTGAAGTTTTGTTACCACATTGATTTGCCATGACAATTTGCAGATGAAGATGTCTGGCTACCATATTTGACTGACCCCGCTGAAGGAGCTGGAGTTGAAACGGATCCCTTGGACAGCAGCCAGAAACCGAGTTGTTTTTCACCTTTCACGGTTGAAACAAGCCGCTTTCTTCGGCCTGTGATTTCGATATCAGGTTTGGTGGCCAATGTTTTGGAGTTCCAAAGGACTGGCAGGGAATCCCAAAATCAAAAGAGTGGAAAGTCAAAGAATTTAAAGCAAAACTCTTTGGGAGTTGATGCAATATGATGCAATATTGATTGATATTTACATATATTACATATATGATATATTTTTACAATTCATATTTCTTTATTTTTTTCTTACTGCACCACTGTTTTTTCAGATCTTTAAATTACTTAGGGTTGCAAAACGTGTAGCATTCAGGTTTGACCTCGGGGCAAACCTATGGATTCAAGCTACGTGCCTACAACGGCCGCGGCTACACTGAAAGTGCCTGGTCCTACATGAAGGCGACTTTTGCGGAGGAACACCACGATCCACCAAGATTTTGGAGCTATGCTTCAGCCATCAGGTGAATTTTATTGAATTCCTCTTCATGTGACAATCTTTTCCGAATAAAACATGGAATGAGAATGGGTAAAAGACATATTATGTAAACATCATAGGGGTGTTTCCTTAAATGGTGGTACCAAAACACCCCAAAATGATCATTTTTAGTAGGAAAACCCTGGTTGTTGGGTACCACCATTTTAGGAAACCCCATAGAATCATATGCTAAATGTTCAAACCTTCAACATGGCCCAAAGTTGAGTGAATGGAGCTGTATACCGCTGTGCAACATGCCGAAGCGCAGGCTGCTGGTGAACCTAACCAGATGGCAGCGCCTACACAGGTGGGGGCAAAGTTCAGCAAATCTGATGGGTGGTGGAAACGAGATTTTAAAAGACCTGAATTTGACCTATAGATGTTTTGTATACCCAACATAAAAGATCAGAAATGTAAGCACTCAATACATCAAGATATATATATAATTATACAATATTTTGATTGGCCTTGACTGCCATTTCCCCCCCACTTTGCTTGGATCGCAGAATGCCGCTTCGGGAAGCAGCACTACCATCGTTTTAGTTGCGATTCTCAGCTCTTCAGGGGGTTGGATTGTAAGCCTGAACGACCTATAGGAAGCAAGCATGTTTTGCATGTTTGAATGTTGCCGGGTTATGTCTAAGAGGTGTATAGAGGTGTGAGCCCAACAAAAAAATGTATATGAAAGTTGTGTGTCAGTTGGTAAGATTTATGCAAGTTGTATATTTTTTGGTTTGGGATCTTCAAAGCAACATCATGGCAAATCTATCTCCCCAACCTGCTGGGATTTGCCGAGGCTTGGACCGTACCCGATATGCAAGGTGGTACTGCAGTTGGTTTCAAGGCTGGGCAAAATTGGGGGGGATGGATTTTTGAGTCACAAAAAGTTGATGGTTCAGAATTCCCATTCCCAACCACCTGGAATTTTTTAAGACCTTGTAAATAATATAGGATAAACTACCAACCTCAACTGATAACTGGTGCAAAAATTTCAGCCATCAACTGCAGTATCAGCTGAGGTGAATTCCCTACAACCAGCTTTTTTGAGCGTTTTTCCTTCACCTCATAGGGGGCTTTGTTTATGCCTTGCTAAGGCCTATAGAAATAGTGGAGATGGTACGAGCATGAGTACTACTGCAGCACTGTTCTCAGTCTGGGAGTGAACATGGTGAAAATTGTGTGAATCATGGCAATGCCAGAAGGCAGTTTGGGTTAGTTAACGGGAATCCCCAGGAAAGAACCTTGTTTCAACGAAATGGTCGAATTCACTGAAATTCTGGGATATTGATGATCCACGACAGATCAGGAGGGTCTGTTCGAGTCGCTCTCGATTCTGAAATGTCATGAAAGGGTGATCATTTGGGCCAAAAACTGGATCGTTCAGTATGATTCGTTGCGAAAAAATGATCATGATGTTTTGATGTTTGCCAGTTCAATTGATCAGGTTGTTTGGGATGTTTCTTGTTGCGACAAATTTCCAGCAACTGTAGCAACTCCCGAAAGCAGCTACGTTTGCCAGGGTTCAAGGTTGGACCCTTTGTAGGAAAATCGAAGTCAAACCTATTGGCATACTTAGCAAAAGGGTGATGAGATGGTGAAGGTAGAGAAGATCAAAGTTAAAGCAACTGCAATCCGATTAGATTTGTTTTTTCCCTTTTCATGTGAACCCTTTGGATTTGTAGCAAATCTAATTAATCAATGATCAGGTTTGCCACATGTTTAACCACATCTTCATTGATTTCATTGGTCTCACGGGGGACCCTGGGTTTCCCCAGCATGGTCACCTTTGGGAGTTTTTATCCGAGGATTCCACCTGTGGCATGGAAACAAAACCAGCGCCACAAACTTGTACTCTCACTGGTCTCATTGCTGGTGAAACGTGCTGCTGACTTGAGTTACAGATGCAAGCTATCCATAGCTGATAGCTAGGACCCCAAAGCCCATAGACAAATGAAGGTTTTAAACTTGAAAATCCCCAAAACTATAGGTTATAATCCCTAAAAATTGAAGGTTGTGAGGGTTCCCTTAGTATTGGATACCGGCCTTTGATGGTTGGAGATCTATTTCGTTGCCAGGTATACAGTTCAAATGCTGGCCATCAATGATGTTGGCGAAGGTCTGGTTTTCAGAAGGAACATATCAATATCAGTGGACACATCAAACAAAGCACACAAGCTAAGTAAGTAGGAAGCAGAGTCAGAGAACATGTCAAGAAATCTAAATTCAATCATCATAATCAAACAGAGGTAGAAATAGATCTTTTTGGCCATCAAATCCTTCCTTTTTGGTGCGTTTCTTCGTTTAAGAAAAAATCTAGGTGCTTTATCCACAGCTGCTACACTCTACGCTGCTGCAACTCCGGCGCAGATCTCCGATTTGCAGTTGGGAATCTTAGTGCCCGGAACAGGCATAGCATCAGACAGAAGATTTCCCATTATAATAATGCATTGTTTAGGGGGTTGATAGTATAAGGACCCCTGTCAGATTTTTTGTTGAAATCTTCAGAAGCATATCAGATCATTATATGTTTTATTCAAAGAGACAGGAAGACACAGCCATCCTACTCTCAGAATTCTCCAAGCTACAGAATGACAGAATAGTCGGGGAGAGAAAACTCCCGAAATGTCAAACAAATCTGTGGAAAATTGTATCCCTGAAATGATTGTTGCTTAGTAGTCATGACTATAGCAATGATGACTAGTGCATTTTTCACTCTGATGACCAGGTGGTTAATATGTTTATTTTCTTACATCGATGCCTGTACGCCAAAGGAGACACACTCAGAGTTTTAAAAGCTGCACAAATATGATTCCCCATCCGGGCAGACATGAACTTTGGTACGACAGGAACACAGCTTCAGCCACAACACCATCGTTAACATTCTCATGGACAGCGCCTTCCAGCAATGGGTTCTGACCCTTAGATTCGCCACCAGTTTTCCTGAAGTCCCTTTCGAGTGGGCCAGATGACTCAAACAATGGTTTTTTTGGATATATATAGCTCACCATTCTCCATGTCTAAGGGCCTTCATCTTCAATTATGAGGGAGAGATGTACGATGTTGCGGGTGGAACAACGCAGGCGCCCATGAATCCACGGATTGCAGTCGCAAGACGTTATTTGGGATTCAGAATCAACACAAAAACTAATCATTAGCTCAATTTTTGTTTTTTTGTATTGTTGCGCCCTTCAAAAAAAGAGATTCATGGATTTCCGTCCTTATTATTGTCGAAATGTTTAGAATGCAAATTTATGCAATTTCAAGAATATTTTTGTGGCAATTTCCATCCACCCTTACTTGTTTGAGATCCAAATTTTGACCCACGCGAATTCCCACATGAAACTTACAGCTATATTTGCAGCGCCAGAATTGGGATGCTGGTGGTACTCAAGCAGCGCCGTATACCACGACAAGTGGTGTAACTTTGACGGGTCTTGGCTTGGTAGCGTCAGGGACTAAGATGACATGATCTCCAAACGCTACCAGAGAATGTGTTAAAAGAATGTGAATCTAATCAGTGAATGAGATCTCTGACTTTATCATTCACATTATAATGGTGCTCAAAAGGACTGCGTTTTTTCTTATTTTTGAAGTGTTATCATGACAGTTTTTATGCAGTCTTGACATCCCAGACTCAGGGCTCAGCAGTACAAGTTTCGTGTGCGGGCAGTTAACAAGATGGGCAGTGGCACTTGGTCTCGGGCTGAGACGTCTTCTGGTGTTTTTATTTTCACCCCGAACCTTCAAAAAAATGATCCATATATGTTCCAAAGGGGTTAAAACATGTTAAGACATGTTAACACCACCACCAGCTATAGTTAAGCATTGAATCATTGAACCATCAAAGAACCAAAATACCATGTTTTTGGGTGGTGGTCATGGAGTCTGATCTTCCAAAAACTTGGGCTGTCACTGAGCCGGCTCTCAAGGGGTAGCAGTTGAGGTCTGAATGGTCATCACTTACCGATCCTCCACGTGGTTTTGCATTGGATACTCCCACAACACCAACAAACTTTGGCAGGCGCGTTCAATGGGAAAGATCTGTGTGTTTTTTGATGACTTCTTATAGGGAGGTTGCTTGAATTTTTTGGGTGTTCTCGAAATCTTGCTTTGAGTTAAAACTTACCAACCCTTTGAGAAACCCTACCCTTCAGAACTCTGGAAACCTGGTGTGGTGGAAACTCTTTCAAAGATCTTGAAAGTCAGGTCAGATACATGATAAATTATAGTAAGATAGTAGGGAGAAATCCTTACTAACAGGTGATTACTGTAGTTATACCATAAGTCCAATGAAGGATTGGTACCCTCCCAGCAAATTTCATCAAAGGCACTCAGACCCTGCAGTTTCTGGCACCATCAAGGTTGGTGAGGCTCTCAGTGGACTTCAACATTGCCTTCCTAGTTGAAACTGCCAAACTGCGCCGAGGATGGGATGCCATTACCACCGTGGCTGATGCTGGTGGTGATGCTGTGGCATCCGTCACCTATGAGGTGTATGCAGGACCAACAACAGGTACCATGACAGCGCAGACGTTGGGTTCACCAACGGATACCTTCTACTCCAAGGCTGCAGGGTGATCAAAAAATCAGATCCAATTGCTCCCATGGAACACCCATAGATTCATGTTAGATGAAATTCGATGATGATTTGTGTTTGATGTTTGATAAGTGATTTGTACTTAGTTGTGCTTTGTATGTATTTGGTGATCACTGCTGTAGACTTTCTGCAATTTGTCATGGAAACATCTGTGAAATCTCATTCGCGACACATTTTGGGAAGGCTGTGTCCACTGGTACCACTTACTACTTCCAGATGAGATCCGTGCGGATCCACAGCATACCGGCTTCATGATGATCAACTCGTCCATGTTGGGCTGTTCTTTTCTACTTGCCGGAGTATTTGCAGAAACGAAGGTTTCTAATACAGATTTCTGGCATGTTAAGCCACTAAAAAGGAGAAAATATTAGACTGGAATGTAATGATACGTTTATATCATTATCCCATACTGGGAAAAAGTGTCTCGGCCAGGAACAGAACAGGGTCATGTGTTGACAAGAAATCATGCAAGAACAAGCGATGCCAACAAATTTGACGATTTGTCAGCAAAGCCATTCACTGCCCACATCACCAAAGGTTTCAGGAACCTAAAATGACAGTACTGAAACTTGTGAGGCTGTTTTGTGGATGTGGATTCGCTTCCATAAGCCTTACATACAGCTTATATAGGGGAGTACCTTCGCCCTTTTGAGGCTTTGAGGTGATAAATACACAACACTGAAGAAAACATGATAGGGATCTCTCCATCAAATGCAATTGATTGATTTTGATGGCGCTTTTGAAAGATATTTGAAAGATTAAATGTCAATTTGTTGCCAAGAATATTTTTGTTGCGAGATGGGATGCTGTATTTAAGTCTTTGAAACTGATAATTTTGATTGATTAATTAGCATCAAGTAAATATTCCCAACAAAACATCTTCCACAAAATAATCCCAATCAAGTCATCATATATGTGAAGATGTGGGAAATTTCACATTATCAGAAATTAGATTCCACCGGGGTTTAAACAAAAAAACGGCTGCTTGAAAAATTCCTTGGGGGTTCCTAAGGTGAACAGCGCTGGCTTGGGTTCAACATGGGCTGGACCTATTAGCCTTGTGAGTGCTGAGGCTTGAGTTGCCACTCTGTGGAAGCTATGAGTCGAGACTAGCCGAAAAAACTCATAGGGATCCAGGTATGGTATATTTACCGTACCTAGATTTAGCTAAAATTCATGGTAAATGTAGGTAAACATATCATACATGGATCTTATGGGTTATATTGTGTTATATTCCATTGGTAAGGGAATGATTATGGGCTTATAGGGATCATGTATCACAAGTTCCTGAAAGCTCCCATATTTCACTTTGATTCGATGGAGTTAACATGTTTCCGTTCAAATCATCAAAACATATCAAAAAATCATGTTATGCACATCTTGAAACTGAGGCCCCTTATTGAAGGTGTTATTTCTTTGACCACTGGTCATGGTTTCGAATTCTTTGCTTGGTCAGATTTAAAGCATGAAAGTAGACTAAGTAGACGTTTGCACAAGAAATTGATGGGTTTTTGTGGGAAGTATCAACCACCTGACATACCTCACATCACAACTGACGTTTCAAAAAGAGGGGATTTTTCCTCACCCATGGCCGAATATCCGAATATAGAGGTGGTGCCACTCTCAAGCAAGAAGATTTTGACCTTTGGGACCTCGGCGTGTCTCCTAGACACGCCAAAATAAATGGATGGTTTGAGGAGATTCAACTGCTGCCAACCTTCTTAAAATGGTTGTTATAATATGTCTATGTTATATTTTGGTTCAAGAAATTTCCATTTGTTTTGCCTTTGCCCCAATGTTTGCTCCATGTTTTGTTAAAGCCACACAGTTCCAGCTATCACATCATCGCCCAGCATGGCCCACATCATCCCATGGCAGGTTCCAGGAACGCCCACTTTGGACTCGGTCACGAGTACGACAGCTGCGCAGGTCTGAGGGGATGTCGTTTGTAAGGAATCCATGTTTGATTATGTCAGATTAAAATCTGAAGATAGATGAGATAGATGAAGATAGTGGAAAAAACAACAATTTTCAATGCCAAGTTTGGAAGATGCTTATAGATAAGTACTGGTAACTTTTTTGCTTTGATGATTTGGAAAGGAAGGGGGTCCGATGTTATTTTTTGCGAAATGGCAACTTTCAGCAGGAAGCCTTTCGAGCAGGAAATGATGAGTTTAAACATCCCCTGAAGGCATTACCCAAAGTGACATTTGTTCGACAAACATCGCCAGGTGGTGATGTCATGGACACCAAATGCTTCGAACTTGGGCTTATGCAATTGCAAAAAAAACCATCAAAAACCAAGTAATCAACCAGCATCTTCCAAGGGGTGCTGTTTGGATCCGAGGGATGGTGTATGATGGTGTATGGGCACCCCTTCTCATCCATTCAGCACCCTTTGGAAGATCCAGGAATGCTTACTGTATGTGTTATTCCAAGATTCCTGAGTGCTGCCAGACTCATGGCCAATGATCACAGAGATTCCCCTAGGCCAATGATGGCAATTCCGTGATCTTGCACTTCTTGGTGAGCACGGACCTTAAAATGCCACGAAAAACTGTCGTGCAAAATGGATTCATTTAGAAACTTTGGTAAGCTTTCATATGGTGGTCAAAACTCGTCAAAAATCTTGGTGTTCAAAGGGAACCAACACAAATGAACTTCAACAGTTGAATTTTTCGTGGCTGGAATCATAGAAGTCAAAACCAACGAGCTGTAGCTTCAGGCAACGACAACTTTGTGGCCAATAGCGTACAGGCCATTGCGGCAATATGCACGATTTTTTCCGGACTAAAACACACATCAAAGTCGATTCTATCATTTTTGCAGATCCAGTTTTGAAGAATGAATCATCAACGCGTTTCGCTCTCAATGATCCTACTGACGTTGGACGTTTGTTGTAACCAGGTGGCAAACACGCAGACGACCTACACCTACACCCTTCAAAATTCAGGCATTGCACTCTTGTCCCAAATCAATGGCAGCTTTGTTTTTTTTCAGTGAACAAAATCTGAGACTTGCCCATTGTGACACCCCAAAAACAACAGGAGCAACTGTCACGTACTACGTCAAGGCAGTCAACTCCGTTGGAGAAAGCTTGACACCCAGAACAAGTCAAATGACAAAAAAGACACTGGCTTATTTGTGTTTTGTTTGGCCTCACTGCATCCTGAGCATGATTTTGGTTGAAGATCATTTGCCAATCAATCGACTCCCATGTTTTTTTAAGGCACTGCAGCATCAGGGTCCGTGGTGGTTGCTTGAGTTTGGCCAACAACAACAAATCTCGGAAAAGACATCTTTTCACATCAATCCTTGGTTTGTCTGGAACTTCTGGCAATTTTTTTGTCCTGGAAAGTTGAAAAACACACATAGAAACAAACATAGAATTGGAAAGGTATGAGAAGAAAAACAGTTGCAGAAAATCTGGGGATGTGAAAGAGGTGATACTTAGACTCGGACACAAAACTTCCTGCCTTCGATGGCATTGTTTTGGAGCTGTGTTGGAAAAAAACATATGGAGTGATTTGGAGGCATGTAGACTTGCATCAACGAATTAGAAGTAATATACCAGGCAAACCATTTTGAAACATCAATCCAGATAGAACTATACACTTGTTGTATACGATTTGTTGTTTTGGGATGTGTATGTTTTTTCTTTAAGGAACTTGTAACAGCTCCAAGTCGTGGGTTTTTACGGCTAAATTCGGGTATTCAACAATTTCAAAAAATCGTGTGAGTTGAACCCTCAAAGGGTTGACTGGAAGTTGACAAGGAGCTTCCTGTTAATGGCATTTTGGGAGACTTGTCGAGCAAGCCTCCTCTTGCTTGGTGTGATCCAAGCTAGACCACTGGGGGCGCATTTGAATATACCTAAACTACAAAGATATGCAAGTAACAACACCCCGCCAATGAACAAGATCAATAGTTTGCCTACATAAAGATTCTGATAGAAGATAGAATGATCTTTAGAATTAAAAACTTAAAACTGATATATTTCTTGCCATTAAGTGCCTTTATGTCTCGAAGGGTTTCGTTCTTGGATTCACGCTGCCAAAGCGTGTGGCGTGGAGCCTGAACGGCCTTTCGGTGATATAAAAATGCCACTTTCGCCTCCACGATTGCTAACGTCGCTTGAGTTCAGGCGGGGGAAAAAAAGAAGCAATTCGAAAGACCAATGGAAGAGTGCTGTTTGGTTGGCAGGGTTTGTCTGGAGGTATTATGAAGGTTTTTGATTTTGGGTATAGGACTTTCGTATATAGATTTAGATATTTTTGTCCATCATTCTTGACATGTTGAAAATGTTCTGACCTTTGATTTATTTGAAACAAAGGGAAAAAAAGGAATCAAGCAAAATTCACCTACTGAACACACCACCGAAAATTTGCAGCTCGAAGAAAAACGGATCATGGCAACATGCATTGATCAAGTGAATCTGCCAATTGTTTTTTTCATTGGTCTTATCAGAATTGAATAGAACGCCCAGAGTTTCAAGATGTTGAACCAATCTCCTTCGGTTTCGAGAAGGGGTTCAACTGTTTCGAGAAGGGGTTCACTCTGTTTCGAGAAGGGGTTCACTCTGTTTCGAGAAGGGGTTCACTCTGTTTCGAGAAGGGGTTCACAGGTGACTTAGACTAGATACTATACGTTGAACATTTCAGACTCCGTGGACCCGGGTGGCAAATTCACTGTGCTTGCCGTGGGTTTCCACTAGAATGTTCCGATCCATCCTTTTGCGGCTGCGCAATTGCCATGAAGTCTTGGGTATTTCCCCCCAAGCTTCAAGACAAGAGTTGAAGCATCGTTACCACGAGTTAGCACGTAGTTTGCACCCAGACGTCTCAAGTGGCGAAGTGCAGCCCGGTGCGCAGTTTGCAGAGCTGCGCGAAGCCTATGAGGCTTGCCTTCGCTTGGCACTGCCTCGGCGGCACGGTCGACCTGGGAGCCCCATGAGCTCCGGCGCTGCGAGCTTCACCACCGCCGCCGGCAAGGCGGGCAGTACAGGCAGTGCTGGCGGTACACTTTTCGGTGGCTTCCCGACGCCAACGCCGCATTTGAGGACTACGTTTCCTGGAGCCTGGACCAACTTTCGACCCAAAGCACTGAATGGAGGAACTTACCAGGGCCAGCCATGGAAGTGGCGCATCAGAGGACCTTTGACCTTATCTGCACAGAGGAAGGGAAGCTTCACCATGCGGCGCTGAGATGGTAAAGATTAAGGGAAAGCCCGGGGCAAAGGCAACCGGGGCATACAACTTGGCCAAGCCGGAAAAGTTGAAGATGTCAGTGGCTCAAGTTGCATGGGAACGGGATGTGCACAAAATTCCTGGTGTTTCCAATTTGTGTTCTAACTACAAGCAGTAAAAACAGTTCAATTCTTTCTGTGATATCGATTTCATGGTGATGTTGAAGTAGAGAAGACTATTCGTTCCTACTGTGATATTCATGCCTAAAGTTACACCAATTTTAACAGCTGCACAAGAACTTGGAGATTCGTTCCGTATGTTCTTGTTGCCAACTTTAGGGAAAGCACAAAGCACTTCACTACAACCAGTTTGGTCACGGTAGAATACCATCCCTCAGATTCATCACAATCATATCTATTCTATTCCATTCTGGAAGAAAATCCTGTACCATGTGGGTTGCATTCAACCAAAACCGTCGCAACATTGTGGGATGTTTGTTGTAAAACCTGTTGAGGTGTTGGAGGATTGCATCAAAAAACCCATCAATGCTTCTTTTGATCTCCGAAATCGAAATTGACAAATACCAAATGGCCATGATCTGGATGTCACCATGCCTGAGGTGAGTATAAAAGTTGACTGTTTGATCCAAGGCTGGATCTGACATGAGCTGTTTAAATGACGTTTTTTCATCGATTTGTTTTTTGCTTCAAAAGTTACTTCGTCTTGAGTTATCAGGGTCCAGGTGGATGGATATTCTTGTGGATAAAACACATTTGTGTTGCCACCATGTTTGTTGCCAAAATATCTCTGACCCATCTCATTGCTGTCAAAACGTGCTGGTTAATTCAAGTTGAAGTTAGGGTCGATGATTTGAGTCGCCATTCGATACTGGCGTTGGCCGGTTGTAGGTGGGCTTGGTTGCCGATGGGTCCAACTGCTGGCTATCAATGATGTTGGCAAAGGTCTGGTTCGGAGGGCTAGACGCTGAAAGTTTCATCATAATCATGGAAATCTAAGGGTAACCCCCCCCAATGCCACGCACCCTTCAAGAAATAAGGCCTTATTAATCACCATCATACCCTAAGGCCTCCTGGGGGGAGGGTGGCATTGGGGGGTTACCCTTAGAGTTCCATGATCCGCGGAGACGCTGAGATGTAGCCATTTTTTTGGGGGGCATAGGAAACTGGTATACCATTTTTTTGTGGGGGATAGGCAATGGAAAATCTATGGAAAATCTAAGAAACCTGGATGTTGAACAGATGTTGAAGAGGACCTCTTCAATTCATTGAATTTTTGGCTTTGAATGTCCTGAATTCCTTTTTGATGAGGGTTTTTTCCCCGATATTCCCCGTAGCGAACCTGCGAGATTTTGCCCGCCTTCATGGAGATGCTATCTCCGCGAAAACTTCGGTGTAACCTCCACTCATAGTATGTTGTGTGACACATCATTGACCCGCGAAACGCAAGGACGTAGCAGGTACTTGCAACATGTATAATTATTTAAAAATCTATATATAAATGCAAGGACAACACTCCAGTGAGGTAAGGCATTTTGTCCAAACTGAAAGCTGAGGGCATGAGACATTTCAACAAGAAGCCTATTTGATCAAAACAAGCCCATTATTTGCAGCGATTTATCCATGTTTGAAACCATCGCGCAGACACACAGAGGCTTATAGTTTTTGTTGCAGCTTTGCGGAATCAAAGAATGAAGAGAAAGAGATACGGCAAAAAGACAACGCACATTTGATCCTGATAAATAGTATTAGTATCATGTAGCATCCGTCAAAATGATTGTTGGGGCTGTTTATTCTATTAGTATATAGTATAATTCGTAGTGCAGTTTGGACTATGATGACCAGGTGGTTAATCTGTTGAATTTCTGACGGTGTGTTGAAGGTAGACACACTGAGAGTACGAAAGCTACACACAATAAGATCCCAACTGACAGACATGAGCCTTGGTACGACAGGAAGACAGCTTCAGCTACAACACCGTCGTTGACATTCCCATGGATATCGCCTTCCAGCAATAAGTTCTGCCCTTAGATTTGCCACCAAAAGATTCAAAAGATCTGATGGATGATTGGGTCGATATTTTTCCTGAACTTGGTCAAATTTGGTATAAAATCAGCCTATGGATACATTTTTGTCCACATTTTCAGGGCCTTCCGCTTCAAACATGTTACCCAGGTGATCCATGATTCTCAGTTCCAAAATCCATGATTCTCATTGCCATCCCTTGCAGTTTTATAAGGTCACTTGGCATGTCGCGAAGGCAAGGAAACTGGAGAATCCATCTGAGAAGATGATGTGTAGATGTGCAGCAGTACCTGTATATGTATCAAGTGTGTCGGAAATGATTTTTTGGAATCAATTTCTGATTTTTCTTTGGAGATGTGGTGAAGTTTCATGTGATGATCTCGCTTGATCTCATTGACAGGACGGTGCAGTTCTTGCCGTGCGTTTTAGGCTTTACAGCCTTGTATCACTGGGAGCAAAGAACTCCTTTATGCTTGAGTAGAGTTGTCAACATAATTCAAAAGAGATTAAGGGCATCATATCTTACTGCCTTACTGGATGTTGTTTCTTCACTCAATATCCCATAAACAGAGACAAGAAAGTGTCTTCAAATCAATTGTTGTTTGCCTAGAGAAGCTATGCATAGACATGCACATACTAATATACAATCGCAGTAGAATCAGTGGAACTCTTTGAAGCATAGCCAACTCATCCAGTTCGTCAAAAGCAATGGCTCTCAGTCCTGGATTGGTTGCATCAAGACATTTAGACGCGACATCTTCCAAGCCGCACGTGATACATCCAGGTCATCCACCACCTTCGATTAACACCACTTGGAGCACCCGAGTCTTGGCCACTTTCACCTTCGCCACCTTGGCCTCGAGAACAAGGCCACGGCCACGTCGTGGGTCCAGGTGTCACCTCCGGGCGGCCGGCGGCGACGTCTTGCCGGGCCGCGTCGGGTGGTGGCAGCGGGTGCGGCACTTCGTTGGAGGACTCTTCGGACGACGGCTCTTGCCGGTGACGGTGCTCTCGGGCTTCCTGGGGTCGGGGAAAACGACGTTGTTGAAACAGATCTTACGGTCAGCTGGTGCTGGTGGGGCACAAAAGGCTCCGAAGGTGGCAGTGATTGTGAATGATATGGGAGAAGTGAATTTGGATGAAAAAGAAATTAAGAATTCCAAGTTGATCAAGGAAGAAGCAACCATGGTAGAAATGCACAATGGCTGTATTTGCTGCACATTACGTGGTGATTTGCTGAAGACTGTGAGAGCTCTAAGTGAAGAGAAGGTCTTTGATTATTTGGTCATTGAATCTACCGGTATCTCTGAACCCTTGCCAGTGGCACAGACTTTTCTGATGGATGTGGATGGCATGGTTGAAGATCCTGGTAACACCGAGGAGGGGGTTATCCTTGAACCTCTTGAGCCTCTGGAACCTGATGATGTAGCGAAAAGCTCGGTTGAAATGGTGACATCTTCAGAAAATGCTCCAGTGATTGCTACAGATGTTGCCAAATCATTATCTCACTTTGCTCGCTTGGATACCATGGTGACAGTGGTGGATGCCTTGAATGTCTATGATGTTTTAGGGAGTTTAGAAACATTGGCAGAAAAGAATATGACTGGAATGCTTGGCAACGAAGCTGAGAATGAAGAGGATGTGGACAATCGCAGCATTGCCCGCTTGATGTTGGACCAGATCGAGTTTGCGAACGTGATCATTTTAAGCAAAACGCAGCTTCTGAAGAGAAAAGCAGCAGTCGAAGAGATCCGTGGCTTGTTGCAGAGACTGAATCCTTTGGCCCAAGTGGTGGTTTCCGGAGAAGCACAATTTGAGGATGTTCCTATGAGTGCTATACTGAATACACATCTCTTTAAGCTGAAGGAAGCAGAAGATGCTGAAGGTTGGAAAGAAGAATTAGCCAAGTCAGCTGTAGGTGGTGTAGGTCATACTCCGGAGACTGAGGAGTATGGCATTTCCAGTGTTGTCTTTCGCAACAACGAACGGCCTTTTCACCCCGGTCGACTTGATGAGATCTTGAATGGTTTTGGGACTTATGCCACAACCGCTTTGGTGGAGACTTGCGACTGTGAGAACGACGACTGTGAGAAGCATGATGATTGTGAGAACCGGAAGAACACGAAGGATGCCAAGCAGGGCATTTTTGCAGGTGTGGTACGGGTGAAGGGACAACTGTGGGTGGCTAGTGCCAATGCAGTTCCTGTAGATCTACATGTGGCTGGACGGCATGTGCAGCTGGAGGTTAGTGAGCCGTTCATGGCAGCTCTGCCAGAGAATGAGTGGAATGAGGAGATGTACGAGTTTAAAGAGGAGTTGGTGGCAGCAGGCAAGCAGTGATCAAATCTCCTTGTTGGTCATCCTGAAAGGGAAAAAACATACCCTTATAACTTATACCCTTGATACAAACTACTTGTAGCTGTCAAACAAAGTAGTTCCAAGCATTCCAATTCCATTCTAGACTGTCAGTGTTCGATATCCAGCATTCTCCAAAGAAAGTTACCAAAATACTTGGTATCTTTGTCATGTCCTGCATTTGAATCATTCATACATTTCATCTTCCTAACTCCAAGATGTCTGTACTCTTTTGAGTCAGGTGATTGGCATCCTGTGAATGGCGATCGCTTTAGCGCTGTCATGTTCATTGGAGTTGCTTTAGAGCATGATTTGCTGATGGAAAAGCTGAATGCTGCACTGTTGACAGATGAGGAGATGAAATCAGGAGTTGAAAGTTGGAAGAAATTTGAAGATAACATGTTTGGTGGCGACTATTTTGAAGCACGAGAAGGTATGGAACCCAAGTCAATTGTACTGACAGAGCCTGAGATTTTGCCAGAAACTTTGCCAGAAGCTTTGCCAGAAACTTTGCCGGCATGATGTCTAAATGGTGAAATTCATTGCAGCTTTCCATTTTTGAAACGAGGGGTGGCTTTTTTTGGGGGGTGGAGATTCCCCTTTCCATTGCTGCCATTACTGGCAAGGATTGAAAAAAATGGTGTGCAAGGATATGGATTTTGGGCTCCAAGAAGTGAAGGGATACCGGGATACCACTTCTTCCCTAGTTGCTTTTTCAATTGGAAATGGTTGGGTGATCATGAGTCCTTTAGTGTGTTGCGAATGTTTGGGTGTCTTGAGCTTTTAGAAACCAGGGGGTCCCTGTGAAAGCTGTGCCAGGCAGCTTCCCCCCGTTGGTTGAAGCCTTGGAAGCTAACACCTCGGATCAAAGATTCGGATGGGGGGTGACATGTATAATATCAGTGGAACATTGAAAACATGGATTGGCCCAGTCATTTTATGACATGAATTTCTGTTTCATGGAGTTTCTACATTCGACATGTTCTGAGAGGCATGAAGATAAACAAGATTCTGCTTGCAAGATGTGTTCAGTTTTGATTCGTGCGTCCGATTGCTTGGTTCAGTCAGTGGTTCTCATAGGAAACAGTTCACCAGGTTCACCGAGTGAAGATCGGGTGAAGGTCCATGGCGCAATTTGATGTTGCAGTGGTGGGTGCAGGTCTAGGTGCCTTTCATGCGGTAGAGGAGATGGCCAAGAAGAACAAGAAGATCAGTATCTGAGCCAAGTTAAGTTGCAAAACTTTTGCAAACTTTTGGTGGATAATAATGTATATACAATCTGTTATAGTTGGGAACATGTCAGAGTTTTAACAGCTTGTAGTCCAGCTGAATGAGGTGTAGCATGGGTCTATGGCTATACTTTTCAGGAATGGTCAATGGCAGCCGCTATCTACTTGAATCGTCCACATGAACATGAGAAGTGGACTTGCGGTGTTCCCGAAAAGTGGCAACAAAAGTGGCAGAATGTGACCTACTTCACGAGCAGTCCAGAAAGTATCAATTGCGACCAAAAGACCATCAAGTTGATGAATCAAGGCCCAGATGCTGGGAAAGAAATCACCTACAAAAGTTTGGTCGTCGCCACTGGGCAGAAGAGTCCGTTGCTGACACCACGTCCAGGCATGTCCTTGTCAGAACGTGTCGCAGAGGTGAAGCAATGTGGAGAAGCTCTCAAGAATGCAAAGACAGTGATCTTTAATGGAGCCGGTTTGGTAGGCGTTGACGCTTTGCACTGATTCTGCTGATTTTTGTTGTTCTCCTTTCTATTCTTTACACAATTGTTTCGAAATGTGATTTTATTGGATTTAGTATAGATTTCTTCCGTAACAAAAAAGAGGATCTCCATCCCCAAGAATCCTTCGAAGAGGCTCCAGAATATCAGTACAAGGGACATGTTTAACATCGATGGCTTCAACATGATTCCTTCACTCACATGAAGACCATGAAAAAGAACAACATACAGCTGGAGTATGATACACCAACCTGTGGTTTTTGTTTGCTTGCTTTGGTGTTTTTGGTTGTTTTTTATTGCCATAAACCCCATGGAAACAGAGGAAATGTGTGGAGATTTTCGGATCTCCCATGGCTATGGAGCTCGGGTGATTCTGCTATCTCGTTCAGGCAAAGTCTTTGATTCAGATTTTGGTGATAAATCTCAAAAACCTGATCCCAAGATGGTGGAAAAGGTCACAGATATTCTGACCAACAAGTACAAAGTGGAGGTGAAATTGGGATCCTCGGGGGCACAGTTTATTTGAGTTTTTTTTCTGATTTTTTGGCAGATCCTTTTTGTTTGTAAAAATGTCGGAAGGTTTTTTTAAGTGTTATGTCCGCCCTGGAAGGGTGACTTTGATTCACCCAAGGAAACGTCTCAGATCCGAATTTTTCGGATGCCATTTTGACTGGCGGCCGTGTTCCATTGGATGGTGGAGAAACTTTGGACTTTGACGTCTTTNAAATTTGATGCACAAGATGTTTACCACCAACCATGGATTCAAGACACTTGGTGACTATGGAAGCGAAGTTCCGAAACAGGCCAAGATGACATGAAGAATTGTTGCTGGCTTGATTTGAGAGGTGACTACCTTACCAATTTGTTCCTGGGAGGGCAATGTCTTCCTTCCCTTTGTACAAGAATCATTCCTTGCTTGCATGAGCCGATTCAGGTGGTTAGTGAAATTTGACGGATTGAAGTTGAATTCATTAAAGGCAACCGGCAAGACCCAACAGTTCCAAACCAACTTGTTTCCTTTCCGTTTGCTTCTTAGCTTCGACAAAAAACACAAACCACCTGGATGGTCATTGAAAAAACTCGAACTGTTCCACCCAACAAAATCCAGAGTTGACCCCAACAATGGTGACTGCAAACTTTGGTGCCTCAATCTCGGCGAGGGCGAAGCAAAAAGATTGTGGCGTAACCGTTGGTCGATTTTTTGAAAAACCCTGTGGCTATATATGAATTTCATGGGGGT
>DF244171.1:0-26240 GCA_000507305.1 Breviolum minutum Mf 1.05b.01 | reverse complement strand
GTGCGAAATTCTGGTGATATATCTGTGATCTGTAGCTTTCTGGCATGATGACGACAGTGACTGCAGTATTTACAGCTTACCTGAATTGAGGAAATGCATGAACGATGCATTTTGTGTGACTTTTGGATGTTTCTGCATGTGGAGTTGTTTTTACAAACTTTTGCATGACCTTGCATGTCTTGAAGAGTTTTTTGGTCGATTTGAAGAAGAACCAAAACGATTTCACGTTATTTTGCTGGACAGAAGATGAGATTGCCGAATTTACTGCATGTATGCATTCATTCGCTTCTCAAGAGACCAGCAGTACAGAGAGCTTCCAAGGTGATAAGAAGTCACATATTACTTGCATGTACCCTCTTTGTTGTGTTGTGGAAAAGAGTCGCTGTCACGTTTGTCGAGGTTTCGCTTCTTTTGGGTTTTTGTTGCTGGCTGACGCCAATACCGCTGACCGTACTTTGTGTAAGTACTTGTAGTGACGGGTTGTTGGATTTTCACAGCCACTGGTGAAATAGTCAGTGCATGACATGTCAAACGGTACATGTTGACAGTGACGTCATACAGGCGTTTGGTGGTCAAGGAAAACAAGCAAAAAAGGCAACCGCCAAAACCAAGATGTACAAGGTGTAGCTCCTCGGACGGTTGATCAAGGGCTAGTTGGCAACGCCGAGAGCACGCATGTCAACCGTCCGAAGGGGAAGGCGATGTTGTTCCAGGGGTTGGAAGATGCTGCAAATTCGTTAAGAACAGTAGTTAGTTGACAATTTGCGACAAGTGTGCTCAGCCGGTTAAACTTGGTGAAAAGTGGCTTTGAGCAGATGCCTGAAAGTCAGTGAAAGGGAAACGGTGGTCATAAGTTGTCAATTGAGGTAGAAGCCCAGCCAGTACCGCAAGAGACAACAAAAAGCCAAAAACCACGCAAAGAGCGCGGGCAGGGTGAAACGACGGCAGCAAGAAGGGACGGAGCCCAACAAGGGAACTGTCAGAGAACGAAAAAGGGCGAGTCCAGCGTCTTATCATTTTGGTGGTCTATACTGCATGAGTTCTTTAGAAGGACCCTTTCGCGGAGCTTTCGGGAATAATTGAAAATTTGATTTTTGCAGCTTTTGGCAATACTTGGTTTTGGCGGTTGCTTTTTTTGATTGAAATTCTAATATCAAAAAAATTGAAAATTTGACTTTTGCAGGTCTACCCGCTCCTGCACGCTCCGGGGGAGACTGCTTTGTGGTTGGTGTCTTTTGCGTTTTTAAATGGGTTGCAGGCTCAGGTGGAGCAATCATCTCAGCTGACCACCAACCCCTGACCACAGCAAATGATAAGACAATAGCAGCAGATCTTCTTAGCATCTTCTCAGCAGATCTTCTCAGCAGATCATTTGCTGTGGTCAGGGGTTGGTGGTCAGCTATTGTCTTATCATTTGCTGTGGTCAGGGGTTGGTGGTCAGCTATTGTCTTATCATGTGCTGTGGTCAGGGTGTGTGGTCAGCTATTGTCTTATCATGTTAGTGGTCAATACTGCACGAGTTCTTTACAAGGACCCTTTCGCGGAGCTTTCGGGAAAAAGGTTGATAAAAAGTTGATACAAAAAGTTGATTAAAAGTTGATTTAAAAAAAAAGGTGATAAAAAGTTGGTAAACAGTTGATATAAAGTTGATAGTAAAGTGGATACAAAAGTGGTTGAAACATTGATAAACAAAATGATAAACAAGTTGATTGATAAACAGTTGATGAAAAAAGTTGGTAAGATTCTAGGGAGATTGCTCTGATCCTCTATTTTGAAGGCTCTGATCCTCTATCTTGATGTCTTGGCATCAAGCCTGAGATATTAAGTTCACCTTACCAATTAGGACATTTGTCCAATATATGTGGCAACAGCAGCCCTAACACTTCATGGAACTGTGCAGGTGTGGTTGTTGTCTTTGCAATTTCTTGTCCATCAATTTTGCAANTTCGTGCTCATCGGACGTCCAAAACTGAGGTGAAATGCGAATTTTTTACGTCGCGGTCGCAACCCTCTCGTCGTTTCGTGCTCATCGGACGTCCAAAAATGAGGTGAAATGCGAATTTTCTACGTCGTCGTCGCAACCCTCTCGTCGTTTCGTGACATGTGGCCTGAAGTTCCACTTCCTTGTAAAAAGGATCTTTTGCACACATTGCTTCATACAAAAGATTCTGCCCCTGGTCCTGATGGCCTTCCTTATTCTGCTTGGCGGCTACTCCCGGAAGTTACTGTGGATGCCATGGTAAGTTACTTCATGGACATCATGGAAGATACAGCGCAAGTTGGTGTGTGGATACCCAAAGCAAAAATGGGCCCTGAGGCGGATAACTTTCGTCCCCTGGGCATGCCAAATACTCTTGATCGTTTAGTTGATGGTACCATTGCGTCTGTTGTTATGAAGGCGGTGGCTCCCAACATGCACCCCTCTCAAACGGTCATGTCGATGTTCAAGGAACCAGCGAGAGCAGTTACAGCAATCCAGAGCTTTCTGGACAGTTCCAAAGCCTCTTGTGCTTTGCTTGCTGACCTCTCCAAAGCCTTTGAACGTGTTAACCCTTACTGGATTCTAGCATTGCTAAGAAGCAAAGGGGCACCAGCTTGGGTCATTCGGTACTCGCGCTTTGTTTTATTTGAACGGCGAGTGACACATAAAGTTCAAGGGAGACTTTTGCCCAGTCGAGTTATCCGACAAGGTGTTGACATGGGGAGATCCTTCTCTGTCTTCCTCTTTTGCTTTGCGATGGACCCTCTCTTTCATTACTTGAACCGTATTCCTCAGGTGCTGTCGGTTCAAGCATACGTTGATGATACCACCTTAGTGGGGGACGCGCAGGACTTAAGATGGATACAGAACGTGGCCCAATGTTATGATGATGTCCGGACGGCGGGATTTGTTGTTGATTCCCACTCCTGCTATCGTAGTATCTCCAATTGCACCATGAGATTTGGACCTACACTTATAAGCAGTGCACGACTACTGCAGGAGTGGCCTGCGATCATGCGCAGCCCAGCTTATGCTACAGCAACAGCGGCCATTCAAGCAGTCCTGCGCCCTGGATACAACACACTCGTGGTGCGGATAACACGTTGGCCACTGACTCCCCTCCCTGTTGAACCTGAAGATCCCTCTAAACTGCATCTTGCCATCAATCTAAATTTTGAACAAAGCCGTGAAGTTGGTCACGGTCGTCAAATGCATGCTATTGGCTCCTTCTCTAACATTCATTGTTCATGCAAAAGCAAGTCTCACATCGTTACTAATTTCCCTATGAGACCTTACGCATTATCCGGTATTGAGAAGGCTGGATATGGGGTACATGCGGTGACGGCCTCAGCCCCAGCATTGGGTCTTACTTTGTTTGGAAGAACGGCCTTTGATGAACAAGGTGCGTGGACCGAGTGCTCCCCTCCTACTTCACTGCGCGAGAGCAAACCGGCTCCGTTCCAGAAATTCCAACAACGGCTCCGATCCTTTAGTACACCCACACTCTCAATTATGGCCAGAAGTACCTGCTTCAATACCTACATCCTCAGTGTTATGCCTTATACGGCCTCTTACTTTGGACTTAGTAGTACTGATCTGAATTACCTTCGCCAACAGGCGGTCAAATTCATCCTTGGCAGACACTGGATTGAGGCAGAGATCTTTCCATACATTCTCCGATACCTTGGAATCTCTGTTCTTCTTGACCCTGCTCTGTCTGCTACAGTTGCCGCCACTGGTCTTTATTTCCGGGAAGGAAATAAGTATGAAGATTTATGGATTGAACACAGTGACAGCAGTGGGTGTAATTTGAGGCAAAAAGCGATTGTCCGTGACCTCCTGCAATTGTGGATTCCATACATCCAGCTCTCTGATATAGCAGCTTCCCTCACTGCTCACAAGAATGGGGTGACCGGCCGCTTGGATCGTTTGAAGAAGGTAATAATTACAGGCATGGTACTGACTGCCAAGACTCAACTACGAAAGAAAATTGTTAGGGAAGGATGGAGCCAGGGTATTTCAGTTGAATGGGTGGACTTTATAGCGGATGCTCCTAAGAAATGGTGCAATGGAATCGCCAGGTTCACACTACTCCGTTGGGCCGTCAACCAGGACGATGATGTGTGGCTGACCCTCCGAGGTACCCGCCATAAACACTTGTGTGGTGTGTGTTTAAGGCCTCCATGTGTGAACATTGCATTGCTGCTCATGGAATCACTCCTCTCCAACATTGTCCATTTGGATTGCAGTTACAAGAGGCACTTGGTGCGTCTTACGGCTTACCTCCCACAGGTCCAGAGAGAACAATGGACCCTCCTGAGACTTTGATGGCCCCGTTCAGGAGTACCTTTCCTACTAATGGGACGGTATGCGCAGCTTGTGGCTGTGGTGACAATACAATTGGACATTGGTCACGATGGTGCATTGTACCTCTGCTTGTTGCATGGATCCTGGCCCAACCGGATCATTCTTGGGCCACTCTCAATGATATTGCTGTTAATTCCCGGCGCACAGCCACAATTTGTACCTTAGTTCTTTTCGCCGATTACTGCACCAGAAAGGAGCGTTTGTCCATCAGGTGCGCGGAGAACCCAAGTCAGTTGCGTGGTGGTGTGATACTTTGATTGAGTCCACCTGCCAGGACGCTACAAAGGAGCTTGGTGTCCCTCTGATGCATCCTCGTACCAACCGAACACACTGTTTATTGCATGCACAACTGATTGACACTGTACGTGTATTGCCTACCGACATTGCGACCATGCACCTGCCTCCGGTAGTTAATATCAGCCTCCAGAACGGTAAGGCTGGTNTGGAAGATACGTTCATGGTTGTCTTTCCCACAACATTGTCCCGCTCCCACTGGATCGTATTCAAGGAGATATTCAGCCTCTACTTAGTCACTTACGGTTTCAGACTCGTTTCCGGCGCCCTGATCTTGTTGCTGTTATTAATAGGTTTCATGCTAAGAGAAGTCGGCTTGCTCCATCGTCCGCTACTGAATATAGGCCTAGGGAAGCCAACTTCGTTGCTGATTATCTTGCTGGGCGAGGCTCTGCCTTTCTCCTGCATAACACAGAAGCTGGTGCTGCATTCCAAGGTATTATGGAACATGATATTGACCCGCCTTACGAACTGTTGTTACAACATAATGCCAGTATCTTTGGCAAACATGCAGCGGGTAAAACCATCTTGGTCCTCAGAGAGGCCTCAGCCTGTTCGGCCCTAGCGCTCTCCCAAGTAGTGCCACAGGTTGATGAGCATACACAGCGCCTCTTGTGCGATCTCGCACTGGCCACCCAAAAATTTTCACGTCGTCACGTCGTTGAATATGTTGCTGCTGCCACGGATGGCCAAGGGCGACTCTACGCCAAACAATCCTGCGCACAGTACCTCCCCAAACCGGTGAGGGCATTCATTTATGCCCAGACACATCAAGAAGTTGACATGGCAGGAGCACATTATGAATTGATCCGTCGTTTTGTCAACTCCAGCAGTCTTCCACACATCGAAGTGCTGCGGACTGCCCTTGCCACGATTTGGGGAGAAGACTGCTGCATAGGCGGCGAAAATATCATTAAGATGTTCCCGGTCCGCGTTATTAATGCAGGTGCGCCTGCCACCTTGCGCTTCTTACAAGAACATTGTTTGCAAGTGGCAGGATTTGTCAGCACGGTTGCCTTTGATCTTGATGCGGCGAAGGTTGTCTGTGCGGATGCTGTGCTCCGTCACCGTGCGGATTTACTAACTACATACACCAATCGTTATTTCTATGCCTGCGAGTACCTTGAGATGCAAGTTATGAGTAAGTTTGTCAAGGCTATTCAAATGAGATATAGATGTGCATCCATTATTTGGCTGCATGATGGTGTGTGGTTAGATGTGGTTGTTAGTTCTGCGGATATTGCAAAAGCTGAGCAAGAAGCGGTTGAAGAGGTCTTTCCTAACAGTACTCATACAGAACGACTCTTTCGCACTCGCAGTCTTGCTACTGATTACTTTCAGGCAGTTGAGCAGTTTTCTAACACACCCACGACTACTTACATCTTTCCTGCTCACCCTGTTCCTTTACCCCTCCGAACATCACGAAAGAAACCAGCAGCCATCTTTCATGACCGCCGTCATCATAGTGAGCATGATGAGGTTTACCATGCACGAATGAGAAAGCGAACCCGACGTCTTTAAGCTCAAGGGCTTAGGTTAAGTGAAGTTGGTCACTGATACCTTTGCCCTGTAGGACCCAAGCCTCGTCGATCCTAGGTGTTTGCCATGGCGGAAGGTAGCCACAAGCGTTGCAAGGGAAGCAGCAGTTCTGACGCTTTCCTTTCCGAGGAGTCAACTAGACCTGTCGGGCGTCCCACTGTGGACAGGGTGTATCCAACAGGTCTGGGTCTGCGACCAAAAGCTTGCCCTCGGCCACACAATGCAACCGGTCTTGCCGCTCGGGATGCTTTACCCGTAGAAGGTCCTGTTGACAGATGCTTAACAATTGTCCGAGCTATGAATACTGACACTGCAGATGATGACAAAGCGAATCCTGTCGGTCCTGCTGACCCTATTGAGGCGTCTGTGGGTGCCCTGAACAAATCTATCTCCGACCATGATGTGGGTAGGCAGGAGCCCCGACCTGGTCAGTCTGCCGGCAGGAACAGAGCACAGTCAGGGTGGGATGTGTTGCCCTTTGTGCCCAAATGCGGGATGCCTTGCCTCACGTGCGGTGCTCCCTGTAATCGCACCCTGGGAAGGCACTTCATCAGACTGGCCGATGACAATCCTGCGCACCTTTGCTTTCATCATGATCTACATGAGCTATATGGTGAGTAGAAGTGGACAGTCCTAGGGGAATTCCCCTGCCTTGTGACTCTAGTGGAAGGTATAGGAAAGCTTGGCAGTTATTTGTGTAGCTTGTGTATACATTTCCGTTGTACTCCTGGGCACGGTGATGCCCTGGTGTCTTGTGTCTCATTCTGTCGAAAGCGAGAACAGTTGGTCGAATCAAAATAAAGGAGTTCGTTAGATCTTGCTGCACGACTCATTCCTTTGTAGTCTGATTGTTGCCTTGCTCTCTAGTTAATCATTGACTCCCCTATGGATTGATTTTGGCTCAGGGTTTGACTGCCTTGATGGCTTAGTGAAAGGAAGTCGGTCCTTTTCTCAGTATGGGGCGTAAAGGGAAACGTGTTCTTGAACAATCTGCTGGGAGTTCGACTCCGGCAGTTGACTATGAAACGATCCGACTTATCCCAGCACAGAAGCAAGATACTACGGGAACTGGATCTTCTCTACCTTTTGGGGTTTCGGCCCCTCCTGGGCTAGACCCTCCTGAAAGCAAAGCTGAGTCTACTAGACCATTGGTTGGACCAATTGCGTGTCCCCTGAGTCAGAAGTGTCAGTACTGTCCCTTGCCCTGCTGCCGATGTGACTCTACACATGTACTTCATCGATGCAAACAGCATGTCAATTGGTAGCACTCTGGCTCAAATTTTTCTTGGTTTCCGATTAGAGCAGTTGGGCTCTCGTCGTCTTTTGATTAGAGTAGTTGGGCTCTCGTCGCTTGCTTTCACTGATTGATGGCTTCTCCTCTCCCTTTGGAAGAGCTTTGGCAATCTGCCTTGGTGAATTATGGCTTGGAGAGGCCAGCTATGAATGTTGAGATTCATGTCTTTCGGGTGATTCTACAGACGTCCCTCGATAAAAAAGCATGCACACGCTCGGTTACCCCAGCAGGCCCTATGAGTGATCCTGTTCAAACTCTAGAGCAAATCATCGAAGAATGGTATGACTTGGAGGTTGAAACGCAGAATCACTCTTGGAAGCTGACTCCTGTCAATCAGGCCCGTTCGTGGTCTCCCAACAAAGACTTGTTGAATCCAGTCTATGTCCTGACCCGCCAGGGGGATCCCTTCCACCTGATACGCCCCCATGGGGTCTTCGAAGTACTATGGGGGGATAAAAGTTGGATCACCGCGCTTGCCCTCCCAAAGTGGCTTAACTCCTATCATTGCGTTGGTCTCCTTCAAAATGCATGTGGGCCGATGCTTGCGCAAAGCTGTGCCATGTGGTGCGATGACAGCCGCCTTAGGGAGGAGCTTGTGGAGTGCCATATCGGTTCCTTCGTCCAAGTGCACGTCGAAACATTCTTTTGTGACTTGATACGCCTTGACCTGCAAGCTGCCTTGCAACGATTCGTGGACACCCTGCACTTACCGGTTAAGAGACTCCAAGATGATCAAGTGATGATGAAGGTCTTTGTTCCGCATGGAGTCACATGCTACTCGGGTACCTCCTACACGTGTATTACGCAATTTGAGAATTGGCAAGCCACACTGATTGAATCAGGTAAGCGAGCTTACCCTGGCAGGAACCCGGAGACAATGATCTTTCACAGAGTCCATTCAGCCTTTGCCGAGGTAAGCTCGCTCTTTGATCCGCTCATCAATCACTTTATTCTTTCTGACTCTAATGAACAGGAATGTGCACGAACAGTTGTGTTCGCTGTCTTCTCGTCAAAATATGAGTTCTCTGGTGCATGTCATTGGACTCGAGTGACCAAAGTGTGGGACATTCTTGATCTATGTGGAGGCGACAAAGGGTGGGTGGTTTATCACAACAACCAGCGACTTGGGCACCACAGGGTGTCAGTCCATCATGGCGACGTCTTTGCTTGTTATGAGCGCAACAACTTCCACACCCCCTTTCAAGCTGATCGTGTAGGGCATGATGCTGCCATGGAGAGGGTTGCTGCTGCTCCAGCACCGGAGCCTATTGAAGCTGTTGAGCCTCTTGCGCCTGAGCGTTTATCTTTTGATGCCGTCGGCGATGACAGCCATGTGGATACCGCTACATTTGAGCAAACAGGGGATCCCCTCCTCCTTATCGGTAGAGCCAGTGGTCAACGCAGCCAAGGCGACACTGCTGAAGCCTTATATCTAAGTCCTTTTCAGTAAGCCAATAGCTTACGACCATATTGCATGCTGCTCCGTCGACTAACAGAGAAATAGTGCCTTGTTTTCTGTGTTGCCTTTTACTGAGTTGCATGCCCTGTGCAGTAGCCATGGTTGTCATAAATCCATCCACATTATGGTGCGTGTCCGCTAGATCGGCACTTATGGGCTCAGGCAGTGGTTGAGCAACAGTTGGGTTGCCCTATGCTTCGGTATCTCTCTGAGACTACAGACGAAGAGAAGCTGCATGTCAGACGTGGTACCATTGATTCGCTTGAAAGCCACATGAAGATGCGATTTGTTGCACCAGGGGATTGGATTCGCATCAAGTTTGACCTACAACCTTTGGTTCGGCAGGCTTGTGGTGACGCCTATCTTTGCTCCCGGCGGCAGGCAGGGGAACTCCTGCATTTGGTCTACTTTCGACCCATGAGGGCATTGGGTGACACATCGCTCCTCAGCGTGTTTCACCAACTTCAGCTGTACCTGGGTAGGAGTTGCGCTCTAGACGTCCCGTCACAGCATCTGACAATACAACTCCCTTCTCGAGTGCCTGTTGGTGAACGTTATTCACTGTTGGACCTGTATTTCGCCTGTGCTACAATGGATACGAATAGAGACTTCTTCTTTGATGACCACAGCGTCTTGCAGCTGGTAGTGATCACAACCCCACCATCCCCGTCGATTACGTGGGAAGGGGAAAAGTGCCTTGCCTTTGGTTGACGTGTTTGCTGGCGGCGATGAGTAATGGTAGGTGATCTGTGGTCACCACCTATTCAACCCGGACCACGGGCAAGTTTGCAATGTATCTCCTGAGGCTGCGTAATTAAAATGGTTAAAAAAGGCGCGAAGAGAATTTTTCTGGCATTTGTCATTTTGTCCTTGTTTGGCTTTGTTTGTCCGTCTTTTGGTTTATGTTGTCACGTGTGTGTAACCAGTGATGTGTGACATGTGCCCTTGTCCTTGATGTGTGACCGATGCATTTTGGCTCGTATCTAGTGCATCGACGGACAGTTGGGTCCGCTCACTCTGCTGGCAGATAGTTGGTTCTGTCCTGTACGTACCTGGTGACATGGGTGATCAAGAGATTACGTTTGCCGATGCTGATTGGTCGGAGGACTCACACATGGAGGAGTGTGATCCAGGTGCCCCACTGACAGATCAGGCTAGCTCAGGGAGGAACCCAGACTACACACATGCGGACTTTGCTCATAAGCTCAAAGTGCAGATCCTTCCTAATGATCAGGAGAACCGTGGGGAATTCGACGTTGGAGCGGATTTCCGCATTGGGGATCCCAATGTTCACTTTCGAGCTGCCGCTGCAAAGTCATATGAAACTATTGAGGAGGTTGGCAAGCCGGACTGGAACCTTTTGTTCGGCTACATTCTCACCAGGATGAGCCATCTGCGGTTCCTTTCTACAGTGTATGTCCTTGTGGATAACCGTGATCTCACCAACCTGGATAATCCTGACCCCTCCTTACAGCATTGGCCTGCAGTGGCAGCCTGGTGGTCCAGCCGTGCTCGCATGCAGGGCCCTGCTGGAAAGCTCTGTGATGTGGTTTTCTTCCCTGTCAGCCAAGCCAGTGGCCTTCACATGGTTCACCATACATGGGCTGGCACCTTCGTCTTGGCAGCCCTCTGCCTGGTCTGTCCTGGTCTACACATAGTGCTCCTTGATAGCGACTGTGTACCAGTCACGCTTTTTGAAGTTGAAGATTTGTGGCGGGAAGCACAGCGTCTGCAGCATAGTGGGTTCCCCGGTCCGGTTCCAACCAGGAGTTGGGCTGGGGGATTGAACTCGGACCAGGTGGATCAGACGGCTTTGCCTGACCCTAAACCACAAGGGGTGATCCTGGTCACTGAACACAATGCAGAAGTCAATGCGGGGTTTGCTGTCCTACGGGGCTCCAATCATGCTCCTCCGCTTCGGGAGGAAGACTGGCAGCGAATACCACTCAACGTTGGCGAATCCCATGAGCCTGTTATTCGCGAATACAAGGAGAAGTTGGTTGCAGCGTATTGGAAGGTGGTCTCTACAATGGTTTCAAATGGAAGAGATGACAGAGACATGACACCATCGGAATGCCAGGCTTGGATCCAAACGGGGTTGGCTCTAGCACCCTTCTGTGGACATACTATGGATACCTGTCTGGATTGGGCCGTTGCCTGGTCATTAGTTGGGGAGTGGACGACTCGCACTATCTTCCTGCCCCCTAAAGGAGAATGGCCAAGACAGGGACACCCAAAGAATCTTTTGCCACCTTATGAACAGCGGTCTGTACCCATGCTGACTTGGGCTAGAGCTTGCTTTGAGCAAGGATCTCTCCCCTCGTTGCTTGCTCTTCCTGGGGATGCCTCCTTGTTGGTCCTCCCGGGTGATGGCATGTTCCAAGCACAGCGAATTGTTGGAGGAAAATGTCGCCCGGTGATTTTACATGGTTATGGAGGTGCAAAGTTCGGCTGGATACCAATGGCAGCTGCCATGGTTGGCTTGTCATCATCTGCGCCATTATGGGCTGGACAAGATTGGCGACCAATACTTGGTACCTCGGTGGATATGAGAATCTTGCTGCCTCATTTGTCCAGCAAGGAAAGCCTACTCCTGCTCAGTCAATGGATCCGCATCCCGCGTGATGACCTCCATATCAGGCACGCCACTAACAGTTGGCTGTCTCCTGACAAAGTCAAGGTTGCACTGGTCCTGATTGTGATCTATCACCGCATCCAGCTCGAGAGGTACCTCTGAATATCAGCACACCCTACATTAATATGCTCCTCGGACCCCAGAAACCTGCCCGAGGCCAACCTAAACAAACTTCCGAACAAGAAGAGTTGAATACACTTCCTGCTCCGGAAGAGGTGCTGGTGACACTGAGATTACAGGTGGACAGTTGTGGTCCATCCGATGTGTCTGCTCTGGATTCAGATTCTGCTCGGTGGAACTCCCATCAGGTGCAGAAACCATCATCTTTGGATCCATGCAGTGCGTGATTACTTTGATGATGTTCCACTCTGCGTTCCCAGCTGCCAACTCCTTCGGTTTGTGTGTGTAACAGCTCCACAGCATGGGTGCAAAGTTTGCGTGGTCACACCGGATGGGGGCTCTTATAATGATGACCTTGAAGGGTTAATTCAAGGCTCTGTTCCTTTTCCTGACGGTGGGGTCCATGTGCACATCAGACCTGCTGATGCAGAGGTATCGGGCACTGCAGGTGAGGATCCGCAACTGGTCAACATTGACTGCACAGGGCTGGGTGGCCATGATTTGGGTGGCTTCAAAGACTATGATATCTGCTTACGTACGGACAAACATAGTCAGTCAATTTATGGCCCTTCAGTGACTCCACTGGAATCTCCTGGCCGGGATGGTGCGCATCAGGTGACACTGGTTGCTCTTGGCGGCTCCAAAGCAATGCAGGAATTTCTTGTCCTGCACTACCTCGCCACTGACAGTGCTAGAGAATGGGATGTATTTCTGGACAGCTGCCTCCCTGAGTGCACATGGGTACGTGCTGGCCCTAGACGGGCGCTTGCCCTCCATATGTATGACAAGTGCCATTTGCCCCATCTCATCGACGGTTTGCTCATCCTTCTTGGATTGCGGGAATGAAGTTGATGCTCGATTTGTTACTTGGTGCCCGTAAACACGGCAGATGCCTGGCTGCCCCCCGTCCCGCTGAAGTCTATGTGAGAGGATTCTCGGCTGGTTCCTATAGTGGCATTTGCCTACTGCATCTCTTGTGGAACATGCCCCATGTTCAGGTAGGAGGTATTTTGGGAGGCATTTCCTGTCCCCCGGCATTGATACATGGAATATCACCCGAACATGGTCAAAGCCTCATGCTGATCCACCTCACCGGGACTTTGCGCTCCCTGAATTGCAAGTACTGCATCGTGGACAGGACCACGCAGGAGTTGAGGGAGCTTTTTGGATCATGTGAACATTCTTACGGGCATTGGATTGACATCAGTCTGCCACATGGGAGATATCCGTTATATCAGCTCCTCCGTCGATACTTGAGGTTGGTCTCCTGGGTGTCTTGTGAAGTGCCGGACCATGTCCAACAAGTGCTAAACCAGCTGATGGTACTGTTTGGAGCTGTAGCCCCTGTTTCTTCTGATGAGGTCCTCGCGATTGGGGTCCAACAACTCCGAGTAACTTCCAGTGGGGAGATCTCCTGGGATGCGGTCAGGGACGACGCTAATTAGGGAAATTACCTTTGGGGGAACCACGTCCACTGAGGAAGTGTGCCACATTTCCTACAGCGCCTTCCACTCCCTCGTCTGGTGCACTTCTTGGATATGATCCTGCCGCAAATGGTACCAGTGCAATCCCCTTGTCAGTCTAGAAGGCGACGGTTTGCATCATCTTATCGTATCGCTGAGCGCGCTGCGTGTGGGGAGTGGGATGTGGAGTATACCCTCAATGTCACCAAGCTCTATTGGTCACGGTCGGGCATTATGCATGTAGCAATTGCCTGGGATCATAAACCACTCTTGCTGTTGGCCACAGCCTTGCTTCCTAATCGAACTACTGCTTCGTTTGAAAGTGAGGCTGGACCCCCATATGATAAGCAGCGTATTCAAATGGGGTTGCGCTCAGGTAATACAGTCCTCATCAGTTTTCGGAGTGGAGTTGGCCACTTCCAATGTGTACTGATTGCTCTTTCCGCCGATCTGCACACAAACAAGCCATGGCAAGGACAGCACAAGTTTTGGAAATATGTGTCGCCAATTCGTACCTACTTCGCGTGGTTACCTGAACGGTTGGCGCGTACCTACTGCAGTGCTGCTCTGGACAAGTGCTCTGAAATTCCTTATGGAGAGGTGCACCATTTGCAGGGGAGTGATGAAGATGAAAAGCACTCCTTTGTATTTCAGAATATCTACCACATTGGAGATACTAAAAGTGCCCAGGAGCTAGAGGTCTTTCTCCGCATGTCTCGAGAAAGGCTGCGGTTGTGCTGTGGACTCCAGTGCACTGACAGGCTTCATCCCAATGGACCGCGCCAGCGCCAGAAGCTCTATACTGCAGCTCTTAAACTGTTATGGTTCGCCATTGGAATTGATAGGGTTCAATGTGAAAATGCGGCACAGGTTGCTTTACATGCTGCCATCCGGCCACTTCTCCGCCTTGAAGACGGACATGTCCTGGCTACGTTAAGTGCTATTGTACTTGCCTTGTGTGAAGGGCGTACTGGATTGGCAATCAGTGGTGTCTTTGGCGCAGGTAAAACTCGATCTGCTGCAGTGTTGCTGGCTGGATTATTGGTCTTTGACCCCAGCTTGAAGCTGATGGTTCTCACCAAAGAAAATATTGCAGCCCATGCCGTTGCTGAGGACCTGGTGTCCTTGCAGATGCCTGATTACCTCCAAGAAAAGATGGGGCGCCTGGTTGGGTATTATGAACAGAACCGCAAGGGCTCATACACCCCACTGGACATCCTTCCTTCCAATCGGAACCAGGTCCTCCGGCAAAAGTCACTCCTCATTGGATGCGGAGGTGGGTTTCAACAAGAATGTAGTCAGCAATTTAGCCCAGTGGCTGACTGGATGGGTAGCATTGATCTCTTCCTCGAGGATGAGGGACAACAATACGGCAATATGGAAGAGGCTGCCACGGTAGCAAGAACTCCAGCTACCTGTTTGGAGGTGTGGTCTGGTGACCACAGACAAACTCCAGGTGGACTGAAAAAGAGTCAGGAGGCTAAAGCATTTAGAAAGAAACTCACAAAACGCCCATTGGCTCTTCGTTGCCAAACTCAGTATATCCAAGCCCATGATTTTGAGAAGATAGTACCGCGTTACCTGGATTGCCCCGAGGAGTCATTTGCATGGAAGCTACGGCAACTCCTGATAGATGGCTCCTCTGCCATAGATCCTGCAGTTGGGCAGTTTTGGCATGAGCACTTCGGAGACCCCCCTCCATGTCTATCTACAGAGATACAGCGTGCTGCCTATGTCATCTTGTGGATGGGTCTACGTGGCGAAAGAGAAGGCCTTCCTAGCATGCTGGCCACATCCTTTGCTGAAGCAGCCGGAGTATCTGGTCGCCAAAAATGGGGATTGGTGCTCTCCAGCAGTGCAAGGGTCTCTCAGGTTACGTATCAAACGGTAGTTGGTGTAAGATACCCAGAACTGGTCACCTACAATGGCACACAGTGGAAGTTTGGCAAGTACGTCCAACAGGAAAGTCCGCTGCCAGGTGGCTTTCTTCCTATTTTTTGGGATGTCCCACGTGCTAACATACATGCCGTTGAAGACATTGGGTGGTAGACTGGCTATTGGAACGTTGTGATTTTCAGCCTGACGCTAAGTCCAACCTGGCTGTGCTGCATAACCGCAATGACATGACCAATCTATTCCGTGCCAGCAATTGGGTATCCTCTTCTAATGACTCCATTGTTTCCAGGGGGGTCACCACTTGTGCTGGAATGACGGCCCATACAGTCCTCCTTGCCCAAACTAAAGTGGGGTTTCTGACAGGAGGTAAACCAGAATCCCCAAAAGAGTTTGTCCCGATTGGACCTCCTGCTTTCTTTTCACCGCAACAAACCGAAGGTGGAACTGTCCATGCCATGTGTTCTGACATGCCTTTCTTTCTTCCCAGCTAGAGCCAACCTTCTGGTCAAAAAGCTCATGGGTATTCTTCTGAAAACTTCAAAGACGGCTTAGAAACAAGCCTTTCACCACTTCGCTTCACCAATTCTCAGCAAAACATCAAAGTCAGTGCAAATCCGACCGCTTCAACCTCTGATCATCTCATGTAAAAGCTGTTTGGCAAAGTCTGTATCAATCCACCTTCAGTTCTGCTAAAACTGCAAAAGAACTTGCTCCATAGACCATATGCCGCACATGTAGGTATGACACCAAAATTTCACACCCCCTTTCGGCATAAACATCGTTGTGCTCACCAGCCACATCCTTCAATGCAGCCTGATCCATAGTAGCCATCCTGGCTCATCATGCAAACCTGTAGTGCCCAAACACCACGACATAGTTGTGAAAACCACCGTGGTATTTCAGCCAACCAAATTCATCTTCCATATACCATCCCACTGCTTCCCTTCATGCCATCTACCATCCAAGGNGCTTCAGTCAAAGCGCCTCTGATACGAGATGTGGACCTCCGGATCACCAACTGCACTCTGGCCATGTACCCAGCCAAATCCGGAGCCTGGCTTGTTGCACCAAACTTCAGATACTGTGCCGTGTAGGTGTCACGGATCCATTTGAGATATTTTCTCATTTCATAGTCACCACTCAAGCACAATCTGACGGCATCTTCGAACGTGATGTTCGCAGCCTTGTACTTCTTCATATCAATCTTGACCTGGCCCCAGTGGTAGGTCGACTTCATGTTGGGCGGTAATGGGATCTTGGCATCAATCGCTTCAAGGTTCACAAAGGCAGCTGTTCCAAGCACCGGTGCAAAGCCACGTTGATAAGGCAAGACATTGTGATGCATAACATCGGCTGTGTCCTCATCTGCTGCTGCTGGTGCTGAGCCAATCACGGGTGTCACCATCTCCACAGGAATAGGTCCAGTATAGGGACCAGAAGACGCAGCAATCTGTTCAGCCACATCTGTAGGATCTGCTGACGAAGCCGCAACCAGCTCGAAATCTCCACCAGTAGATGCAACCTCTTCCAACCGACGCTTCGATGCATCTGTCATTGCACCCATGGCTTGGGATGGCACCATCGGCATCTGCAAACCTTGCGAAGCCAAAGCACTTTCCAACTGCTGTGTCTCACCGGCCTTCTTCAATAGCAATTGCAGAGAATGCCACTCGTAGTCGGAAAGAGACATGGCGGGCTGACTACAGTGAAAGAAATGTTAACCAACAAAACCACAAAGAGAGCAGGAATCCCTCGCGAGGCAAACAGGGGTTTAAACCACAACCACCAAACCAGTCAACGTTTGTCCACGTTTCAAAAAAAATGTCCTTTTGAAAGTTCTAAGCTTCATGCAATGCAACGTTCTTGACTTCAGTGTCACTTGATTGTTGGAGGCTAAGGTCACTGCGAATTCTAAGGTCAAACACCAGACCCAAAACGATCTCAAATCAAAACACCATGCTGACTTCCACACTTGTTCAAATTGTTGTTTCCATCAGCAAAACTCCTTCCTTCCTTTCCTCCTAAAATTGCACATGCTGTCATGAATCTTTCTGCAAAAAAAACTCAACTGCCGTGTCTAAGTTCAAGACAAAACTTCGGTTAGGCTCCAGACTTTTGACTCACTGACCCAACCATCTGAAATCTCTGTGAAACGTTGCGCGACCCTATTTCTCAGAAATTGACCACACAACCTGACATGCAAAAAAAACTATGTCTCATGACATGCAACTACGGGTCCTTACGGCTTGCCCTAGCTGCATACAACAGTGCCTTGCTGAGTACTTCGTTGTAGTACCCTGTTCCAGACCACTTCACCTCAAACAGTCCTGCGTGACGTGGGCAATCACAACTTCCAAATCTACGAGTAAGGACGCTTGCAAATCGAGCTGAAGTTGACCAGAATCTAAGGCACTTACCAATCGGCACCTGAGCGTCTGTCTTCATCCCTGTCTGACAAAGATAGACATCTGCAGAAAAGTTCAAACCAGCTTCATGAAGGACATCTTTCGTTTCCTGTCTCTCCCAAATAGCGTTATTTCTTGGGAGTTCAAAACTACGGGAATCCCCTAAGCTCAAAAATCTACCAACAGAAGACATTATGGGTAACCACTGCTTATCACTAACCGTTTCACCATCTGACTCCTGAAAACCTTTCAACGGTGAACCTGACGAGCAAGGGGTGGAACAGTGAATATGAATCCAACGGTAACCCAACTGCCTATGTGACTCAACAAACATGCGAACTCTCTCAAACGTGTCGTCGTCCTGGATTCGATCTAAAACGCCAACATAGGGAACCTTCGCATTCCTACAAACTTTCTGGAGACCGGAGTCCCTGCTGCAACACAACTCAACAAAGGCTAACTTCTCGGTTTTATGTGTCAACTCACTTACCAAAAACACTTGTGAATCTTCCAACTGCAAATCATGCCATGGCACTTCCAAAGAAATGAAACCAAGTGTCTTACGATGTCTATAGAAGTCACGTGATCCAAGACACTTCGTAAACATGTCAGCCACGTTTGACGTTCCTTCACGATGAACGAAGTGGAGTTGCCCAAGTTCTACCTTACTTCTCAACCATGATATCCTGATTTCCACATGTCTGGATCGTTTAGGGATATCAAGTCCTTGAAGTAGCTGAAGAGCAGAAGCACTGTCACTTTCAAGAAGAATGCGAGGAACCTCCAACTCTTCACACTCCTCAATTCCAAAGTAAAGACGGTGAGTAAATGCAGCATAGGCGACAGCTTCTTGTGAAATCGCTTGAAGGGCGTATAATTCCGCCTCGCAACTGCTAAGACTTGCCGATTGCTGTTGACGAGCAGCTGTTCTAACGAGGCTGCCCTCGCAGAACACTGCCCCTCCGGTTTTTCCTCTCCGGGAATTAAACCTGTATGGAGCGAAACTTGCGTCAGCGAACCCATGAAGAAAACAGTTGACTCTCTCTGTCGACGACAAATCACCATAGCAAGGTGATGGAAAACATAGTGCAACCTCCTTGTCATTCTTCATGAATCTTAGCAATGCTCGCAGTGCATTCTCCGTCCCCTGCATTGGTGCAGCTTGATGACTGCCAATGAGCGACAAGTAGAGTTTGATGTCGTGACGACATTGAGCAAGCCATAAAAGCTTGCCTAATGCTCGTCTGAACTTGCCATACGATTCGTCACTGAGCGGCTTCTTGGCCTCATTGTCGGTGAGGGTCTTCTCTAGGTGAACAGAGATGTCCGGTACAGAAGATGTACCTTTTGTGATACCGTACTCAATGAATGTACTGTCAAGGTAGGAACCATCAACACTGAGTGTCAGTTCATCTGTTCCCGAAGCTCTTGTGATCCTTCTTCCGATGAACACAAGTGAGCCTCCACCATCCTTTCCTTTCTCAATACATCCAGTCACCTTCAATGGAACCACTGCACCGATTGCTTTCTCCGCACCTCGTCATTCTCACTGCAAACCAATATGTCGTCGACATAGGCTATCAAAAGAGCGATCCCAAGTCTCACCCCCTTTTGATCTCTAATGACTCCTTGGTAGCAGCAAGGCTCGATTTCGTCACTCCACATGTTGATCCTCTTGATGCTTGCCGATAGTAAGTTGATCCAGTGAAGACTGGCATCCCTTAAGCCGTTCAAGGCCCGGGATAACCGCAGATATGCAGGTGCACCACTGGGAAGACTAACCGACAAAGGAAGTTTGAGGACCACAACGTCTTGTGGAGGTAACGGGCTGTGCATGAACGCGTGATCAACGTCCATGGACTTGAGTTTCAGTCCTCTTGTAGATGCTAGTGCAAGGATCGTGTGGAGGGCTTCTATCGATGGTGTGGGACTACTGATCCCCAATTTTCTGGCGGATGATCCTCTTGCAATGTCCTTAGCCACTATCCTCGTGCGCACACGAACTGGTGTTTTGTAGGCTCCGACCCATCTGCTTTGGATGAGTCTCATCTGTGGCTTTGCAAGTCGCAATTGTTCCATTTCTTCAGCAGAAATGACCGTCCCAGTGCGACACTTCTCCATGTTTTCTATCTCAGATTGCATGCCTTCAAAACCCAACTGTGCATCTAGCTGTAGTAGCGAGACATCGTCAATGACCTCATCGGGTCGCCAGATGAGAACTTCACGTCCACCAAGCTTCCTTTTCACACACTCATGTTCTTTGTTACCATAGTACTTGATGGAGTTCACAGTCTCATCATAGAAATCCGGTCCCGTCATAAAAGACCAGCTGGGAGGACCTTCCAAACTCATCAAAACACTTGCCATCGGCTCTCCAGTATCCGAACAGGTGAAATCCAAGCAATACGCTGCCATGTTTGTTGTGTCATCATGTTCACTTCTAATCTCAGTTTCTAACTCTTCAGCTGTGGTCGGAGGACCTCTCTTGAATCTCCTGTCAAACTCAGCCTCCCGAGGAACCATACTGTCATCTTCAACTTCCATGTCAGAAGGCTCAGGCACAACTTGCACAGGTGTCGAGCGTGTAGGATCAGGGGATGGCATCTCAGGAGAATGAGGGTGATCAAAAGCATATCTCAATCGCCTGCATTCCGCACTATGTCTGATACCTGGTGCAACCATACCACTCTGACATGCAGGGCAGCGGCTGGTAGGAGGAAACACTCTGTTCGGAACCCCGGAGGGCGCGAGAGTAGAATCCCCACCAACATCAACCCTTGGCACCCCGGAGGGTTCAACTTCAACTGACTTTCCAACTGACTTTCCAACTGACTTTCCACCCAACGGACCCTGTCGAGCAAGCTTCAACCCGCCTTGACTTGAACCTGTCGCAGCAGATCTCTTCTTCGGCAACGGCACGTCAGGCTCTTTCATCTGTCGAACCAAGTCACCTGAAGCACCATCCGGATATTCAAACAAGTCCCTTTTGTGGGGGCCTAGAGACATCTTCTTCAACTACCTCAGGCAACGGACGAAGTCTTCAGAACCATCTGGCAGTGCTACATCCTCAATTTCTTGTTCCATCTTGGAAAACACCTTTGCGCCAAAACGCAAATTCCATTCTGGTGGTAGGACAGCCCTAATGTTCCTTGCTACGAATCAAAATCAATTCGTTTTCCACTCTCACCAAACCCTGAACAACAGGTCCTGTATCAAGGCCTGGATGCAAAAAGCATGCTTCAACTGACCGCGTTTCGTTTGGGGAAAGTTTTCGAACATTCGTAGATAACTCAGCAACAACCGTTTGCCCAAAAAGAGCCATTTGGGGTTTGCTAAGCTTCCTTTGGGTCCCATATTCAAGCGGCGAAAACTCTGAACCATGAACCCTTGAGAAGTGATTATGAGTAAGAGCTAGATACACTAAGGCATCTGAGAGAGCTTCTTTACACATCGTCAAATCAACTCCTCCACCGTTCATCTCGGCACGAATCATTGGCAAACCCTCTTTGAGTCGACGGACCCCTCTTTCAGCAAGCCCTACACTTTGGTGTTGTTGAGGCCGGGCCCTCCGAACGGAAAATACGAAATTCTCATGGGTTTTGCCAACTAACTCTGAAACTGCCCTTTCTGAGTCGGTATGTAAAACAATCGAAGCACTGGAACTCGTGAAACCAAAATGATGCATCCACTTCGCAACTTGCACACGATTCCATTTCATGTCATCATGAATCACTACATAACCAACTGCATTTGTTGAGAGCTCTGTTAAAATCAACACCTTAAAGATTCCCTCTTCTGATTCGGCCAAACTGACTTCACCACGCTTCGTGACATAGCCAAAGTCGGCCTGCACTTCCGCCTCAAACTGACCATCCTTGCGGCGTCGGTGTTGGAACACCGCTTTTCCACGCTGACACACGATACAGCGTGGGTCGAATGGCACGTGGCCCTGGAGCCTATGCTGCTGAAGCGCAGCTTCAGCTGCTTTCGTCATCGGAAAGAGAAGAGGAGAAATAGGTGAAAGATCTGAAGGGACACTATCAGATACGTGTACGTGTGTATCATGTGAGGGATCATATTGCTGAAAAGAAGAGACTGCAGACGCAGAGGAGAACGAAACCTTCTTCTTCACAGGTCGCAGGTGCACCCACGGACAGCCAGCAAAGTATGCTACATCTGACATTGTTGCACCTGACTTCAAATCCCTAACATGAAAACCATCTGGTCTCTGACAAAACTCCCAACTAAGTTTGCACAACGTTGTAGTGGATAGGATATTATGCCTAATGTCTCCAACAAGGGTTTTCAAACATGCTTTTCTTTCTTCCCTAGAACCCTTTTCTTCAGAAAACATCGACACCATTGCAACAACTTCGGTCTCACCACACATGTTAACAGCACTGCCATTTGCAGCCCTAAATCTGTTAGCATCTGACTGAGGTTTCAGTTTCCCACCATAGACTTCAACGAACCTTGAGGCCATCACTGTACTCGAAGCTCCTGAATCCAGAAGCCACCATTGACCATCGTCATCTGCAGCTGAAATCTCTGAAAGGAGCGGGAAAATCTGAGACCAAAACCTACCTAGTTGTTGCATCTGAGAAACAGTGTCATGAGTGTCTTCCAAAAACGTTGAAACACTAGTTCTCAGCAAAGTAACCTTCCCACTAAACGTCGACAACAAACCTTCACAACATGTACTCTCATGCTTCTGTGTATGATGACTGCTATGACTACATGCTTTCATGTTTCCACCACTCAGACCAAACGCAAATGAAACATGCCTGGAAAATTCAGCAGACTCTTGTGAACATCTCTCACAACTGCAAAAAACTGAGCATCCACGATTCACTAGGTTATGAGGTTCGGACCGTTCACCTGCACGTCTCCAACTCATCCCATCTGCTTGACTGGACGAGCTTGGCTCACAAACATGCACATGACTGTTTTCACCCCATGACCTATTGAAAACTGCATCTTCTTGGTTACATTCCGAAACTTCACCTACCACGCTTTCTTTCTCAAAGCTTCCAAAACGACCAAACGGCTGCGGATCAACATGCAACAAGTCACCTAGAAACGGCTGCGGCGACACATGCAACGAACCGTCATTTGAGCCTTCTTCCACTGAATCGATCAACGTCAACCCTGTGTCACACAGATCACACTCTTCTGCAAGACAAGGACTTAAAACTAACGACTGCACTTCATTTCCACTACCTTTACTACCGACCACCGGAGTGGCGCTATGACCCTGTTCTTGGGACTCACCTGCACTGGCATCCCAACTTCCCCACCCAGACTCATACCATTCTTGGTCAGTCCATGAAACTTGAGAAGTATAGCCATCATGCCATGTTGAATCGTCCCAACCTGAACCATCACTATACCACCACCAATCTTCATCGGCAGCATCATTCACTTCATTCAATTTTCCTTTCTTTCCATACCCCTTACTTTTGCCCTTGCTTTTGTCTTTGCTCTTACCTTTGTCTTTTCCTTTTCCTTTCAACCAATTGCCTTTCACAACAGACGACTTTCCTTTCCCGGAATCCTTGCCTTTCCCTTTATCTTTGGGGGTCTTATGGGGGCAATTCATAGATACATGTCCTACACCCTGACATCTGAAACATCGAGTTTTCGACATGTCCGTTGTGCACTCAAACGTCTTGTGCTTACGGCTTCCGCACTTCTGACACTTACCTTGGCCTTGTTGTGCTCCTTGAACTGCATCTACATGTCCTTCAGTGTCATGAGAACCGTCCTCCAAAGTGTACCATTCTGTGCCTGCCTCATCAACAAACACAGCATTCGTGATCTTTCTCTGTTGTTGCTGACTACTTCCAACAGGCAATTCAACAAAAAGTCTCTGCTGCTGTTCCCACCGACGAGCCGCCTCACGATAGGCAGCATAAGACTCACCACTGGCGTGATGGAGACAGAAACTTCTCACTTCTTGCGGCAAACTCTTGAGAAGCACTACTAAGAGGTCGGCATCTGGCAAACTAAGGCCCGTCACATCTACACCTGTTGGCAAAATCGAGATCAAACGTGAGAACTTTGCAGCTTCAAGATCGATACGTCTGATGACGTCTGACACTAAGGATGACGCGGAAGTTTCGGACGAGCTCAGAGTGTAACTCTTGTTCACAAACAGCGATCGGAGAGAAAGTGCTTCTGCACGAGTTCTTAATGAGTACTCCAACGTGAGCTGTCTTAACAATTCGTATCCGTTAGCACTTTGTCCTTTCATGTCATCCACCTCATGACCTACACCAAACTTATGTAGGTGAACACCCTCAACAAAAGCCGACACAAGCATCATTGTCCTAGGGTGGGTTGCAAACGCTGACCGAAGAATCGCTAGAAGTCTGGTAGATCGGTTTCGTTGTTCACTTGTTAGCATACTCCAGTAGATTACACCATGCCAACGTGCTGATTGGGTAATTTCTTCTGAAAATTCTAGAGAGGCTTGGGCAGCCCAACTGGCTAATTGAAGGAGGTATTCAGAGAAACCAGCCACCTCCAACTCTCTTGAAACCCATTTTTCAACTTCCGGCACTGGGGCCGGCGAAAGCCATTTTTCGGATCGACTGAAGATATCCCTAGATTCCTTCTTATCTTCTCCGGGGCCCGGTAAACTTTGCCCAGCATTGCCAAAACTGCCTACACCAGCTGGATCACGAGGTAATTCCCCAAAAAATTCAGGAATACCACGACCTTCCAAAGACATTCTTTCACCCAAAACTGATGAAGAGTTCTCATTTGATTCGGGTCAAGGGATCCAACCAACTGCACTATTTGACCAATGGTAGCCATTTGAGGGGTCTGATTCTGATCCAAACTGCTTCCACCAACTGCCTATTCAAGTTCCCAGGCGGAGGTGCCATTCCACTAAGGGCTTCACCAGCAACAGCACTAGGATTCAGACATTGACCACTAAGATCAGGACTCAATCTTCCATAAGGTCCAAACATCGTAGCTCTACTAGGATCCAAACCACTTCCAACTGGCATGCTAGGGTTCAAACCACTTCCAACATTGCCAAAACCAGCACCCGGCACGCTTCCCAGAAAACCTGGGACAAAACCTTGACTTCTTTGACGACGAAAACTGGGATTCACAAACTCTTGTCCATTTGCTTGTTGTTGTCTACTTGCTGAACTCGGTGTGCTAGGTGGGAGCGGTACTCCTGCGCAGCCTGCTTCAGCACGTGTTGGGGACATTGGATTGACATTCCCTGGATCTTGACCACCAACCTGTTGACCTGAGCCTGCTCCAGCCGTCGAAAACATCACAGCTCTAGCAACCACTGCTCTTCCAGCCAACACAGGTTCCAGCGATCACAAAACAAAAGTTACCAGCTCCGCTACCATGCGAAAATCCAAAAACAACAAAATCCAAAATCCACAACGCTCGCAACGCACGCGTCCCAAAAAGTCCAAAACAGTTTCCATTTTGCACGTTTCGCGTTTCACACACACCACAAGACAACAAAACCAGAATCCCCAAAAGAGTTTGTCCCGATTGGACCTCCTGCTTTCTTTTCACCGCAACAAACCGAAGGTGGAACTGTCCATGCCATGTGTTCTGACATGCCTTTCTTTCTTCCCAGCTAGAGCCAACCTTCTGGTCAAAAAGCTCATGGGTATTCTTCTGAAAACTTCAAAGACGGCTTAAAAACAAGCCTTTCACCACTTCGCTTCACCAATTCTCAGCAAAACATCAAAGTCAGTGCAAATCCGACCGTTTCAACCTCTGATCATCTCATGTAAAAGCTGTTTGGCAAAGTCTGTATCAATCCACCTTCAGTTCTGCTAAAACTGCAAAAGAACTTGCTCCATAGACCATATGCCGCACATGTAGGTATGACACCAAAATTTCACACACAGCCACGCTAGGTGGGCTGTCGCAGAGATGATTGAAAAGCTCACAGCCATTCAGGATAGGCTGTCCCAGAGATGCGTGACAGCCATGCAGGATAGCTTGTCCCAGAGATGCTTGGAAAGTTGACAGCCATGCAGGATAGCTTGTCCCAGAGACACCGTTTGATGCAGGATAGTTTGTCCCAGAGCTCACAGCCACCCTATCCTGCATGGCTGCAAGGTTTTTAAGCGTCTCTGGGACAGCCTATTGTGCATGGCTGTGAGCTTTTCATGCATCTCTGGGCAGCTTATTCTGCATGGCTGTGAGCTTTTCAAACACTTCTGGCACAGGCTACCCTGCATGGCTGTCAGCTTTTCAAGCATCTCTGGGGCAAGCTATCCTGCATGCCTGTGAGCTTTTCAGGCATCTCTGGGACAAGCTATCCTGCATGGCTGTGAACTTCAGCTCTGGGACAGCCTATCCTGCATGGCTGTGAGATATCCTGCATGGCTGTGAGCTTTTCAAGCATCTCTGCGACTGGATGGCTGTGAAGCATTTCTGGTGCAGCCTATCCTGAGAGCTTTTCAAGCATCTCTGGGACTCAGCCTATCCTGCTGGGACAACCAAAGGATTGATCAAAATTGCGTATACGCCATGAAATGTGGATTTTCAACGAGACACTTAGAATAGGTCAAACATAATTAAACAATATATATAAAAATTGAAATCATCACGTGTATATTCATATAACATTCATGTAACAGCAGCAGCAGCAGCCGGCAGCAGCAGCANAAAAATTGTTTTTTCCAGCTTTTGGCAATATCTTGGTTTTGGTTTTAAAAGTCATTTGATTTTTCCAGCTTTTGCCAATATCTTGGTTTCGGTGGTCGCTTTTTTCAAATTACTATTCTAATTAAAAAG
>DF244170.1:2497-29997 GCA_000507305.1 Breviolum minutum Mf 1.05b.01 | reverse complement strand
CATTTGCAATTCTACGCGGCTTGTGCAAGGTTTGCAAAGGCCAGTTCTTTCAGCGCTTTTGCCTCTGACTTTGATTTCATCCCGTTAAGTGTAATGGGTTTGGCACTGGTTTTTCCTTGTTCTTAGGTGGGGAGGTTTATCATGAATCTGTATATTTGTCCCTTTCCTGCTGCTGTCGGCTAGCTTGGCAAATTTTCTAGGCAAGGGAAAACAATGGAAAGCTTAAAGATACTGTCATTTACTGTTGTTTATATGAGCGAGGGCGATTTTCACTCTCTATGTCAGGGTATGTCAGGTTGCTCGTTGTTTTTTTTTGCGCTTTTGTTGCTTTGAGTCTATTGGGATGGCCAAAGAATCGGGACACTCAGGACGGCGCACCTTACATACAGAAATGCATTTTCAATGTTTTGCTTCAAGCTTTGAAGCCTTCGACTATCCCTGCCTGCATCCCACTAATTATGGCTCCATAAAACCAGCGCGCCTGGCCTCAAATCCAAAATATCATATCAAAGTTTAGATATACTATCCATCATTTGACCCCTTCTCTTCCTTCCAAGAAAGACTTAGCAGCCATTGCCTCTGGATGCGTTCCTTGATTCTGGCAATCCACGGAATTCCGAAGCACCCTCCTGGGAGCCACTTTCCACGAGAGTTGCGAACTTTCGCTTATGAAGATGCAGCAGAATGGAGGCAGTGGCAAGCGAAAGCTATTGAGTCGCATGTCTGTGCAGCCGCCAAACACCCAGGGGCCGTTTTCTCTGCCGCAACTTCCAAGTCCACAGATCGCTTGCTAAAACGCAGAGCCATCGCAATGTCGCTGAAGCTGCGGAAGCATTGCAGAATAAGTAGCTTTGCAAGAGGTGAATAGATCCCTTTATAAAGAAAAAAAGCGTCAAAGACGTTGAAGTGATCTTGACAACGATGGCCGTATAGCAACCGGCTGTCCAAACTGATGCCCGCCGCCTTGGCCAGGCGCCAACACAGGTCAGCACCAATACAAACCCAGTGGACGCCATGAACGACTTCTTTTCAGGCATGTTTGGCCAGGCGGGCAAAGCAGTGCTCCAATTAGAAAGTAGATGAGAGAAAGCTCAAGCTGTCGAATTCTCAAAGATATGCATCTCCAAATGGCAAGCAATCAGCACCTTAACTCCTGCAGTGACTTAACACCTCTTTGTAATTGCCGCCTCTTTTTAGGGCTGAATTGCATTTCAACGCATTTCACGTATGGGGCGGATTTGGCACTAAAGTCACTAAAGCCTCTTCTGCAGGGCACAAACCCAAACAGTGCCCCTGCTGCAGCGCCAGCTGCTCCACAGAATGCTGCTTGGTTGCAAATTCGCGATGTTCAAAGGTGTTGATGGACTCAAATATCGTCAAAGATCGTCACAGATCATCAAGCATCATGTTTTGGTGGAACTTTGATGCAAATCCTCAGGCATCCCTTGTGTCGCTGTGATGTCAGTGTGTATTTATTTTCGTTTTGAAGAAATGCGGCTGTTGTGCCACTGGCTGTCCATCAAGGGGGTAGGGTGCCCACTGAAAAGCTTTCTAGACGCAACCCAGATCCAACCTGGAAAGTAAAGGAGTTTAAATGTGCGGAAATACATATATGGGAAATAGTTGGGAGTAAGATGGAAGAGCTTGTTGATGCTTCTGAGTGCTTGTAATATTTTATGTGTTGTTTTATTAAGTTTTTAGATAGTTTTAGCATTATATACTGCAATCATATGGAGATAAGTGATGATTCAAACCATGTCAAATAACGCAGCAACGGCTCTGAGGCCAATGTGGCTATGAACATGTTCACAGGGGCTCAGGCAAAGCGATTCCCCCTTTCACAGGGACTCCTTGGACCTGAAGTGTGTTTAAGCTGTTTCCTAATTATAGACCATGCAATCACAATCGTTTGCATCTGGATGCATCACATTATAGCGACATTGCACAACCTCACCCCAAACGGTAGCTTAGTAAGGGAATCCCCGTTTTTCTGTAAGAGAAATCCAGGTTGGCCAAATACTACAATTGACAGATGAGCAATGAACAACAAAAAGCAGGTACAAGACGTACAAGGTAGCTTGTGACCATTACAAGCTTGGGTAATCTTGATAAAACTCTAGAACCTCAGAAAAAGAGAGACTGCCCAGTTCAGCATCCCACTCATGACTGGGCTGGACAATGTTTGCTTGTGTTGCCCTGGACAGGGTAGACGACTTCAGATGCCCATGATGGGTGGTATGGGCGGCATGGGCGGTATGGGTGGTGCAGGCGGGGAATGCGTGTGAATGCAGCTTCCGTCCAGACCATGAGCAGCAATCAAAGGTTTAACTCAAGTCTGATTTATGGAGTAGATTGTCCCGGCTCAGGGGGAGGCCAAATGGATCCAGTGCTAACCTCAGCATTCATTGTGAGAAGCAAACATCGAGAGGTAGCCCACTTCGTTCACCAAGCGGGCTCAATGGTTGAGGTCCCTTGACATTCCGCCAGCACGCAATGCACAAATAGGACGAAGTATGGACGTACCAGTAGCACGTGGGTGTATTCTCAACGTGTCCTGTACACACAGACATACTTGCCTGTGCAAGCATGATTTTCTATGCAAAGTGAATGACTAATTGTTGCTGAACTAAAACTTGCTCAAGTTGCGCGCACTTCAGCTTTCTACTTTGGAACAACTTTTTTGGCGATCCCAAGTCGATGTTGATTTGACCTTGGCTACACACTTGCCCTCCTTTTGCGTGTTCTACGCAGCGTCGAAGGAGCAGCAATTATCAAAAACACATTGTGTTGACACGGTTTTGCATCACTTGAGCAAAAGACAGTGAAGGAAACAACCAGGGAAGTACAATTCTGCACATGCCGGAGGGCGAAAAACCCTCAGAGCAGCGTGATTCAGCCATGTTCAGCCGAACAGAACTTGAACTCACAACTTCCATCTCACCCTGGACTTGTATAGTTGCTGTAATTGCCCAATGCTCAAACCCTATTCCGGATTCAATCTTTGGATTGGTTGTTCAAATTCTATTCTTCATGTGGGGAATGTTGTGTAAATTATATAAAGTTTAAAGGGGCATATTCTGTTTGAATATGTAGCCCTGGTGTATTTCATGGCTGATGTAGTTTCTAGCTCATCCGAACATTTGACCAACCTCTTTGCTCCCAAGATGATGATGATGGGTGCCAGAAGCTGAGAGTTCACGTTGTTGCCCACACCCGCAGTCTGATTTTGTGATGACGTTGTGATGACGAAAAGAGGACAAGTGTTGCAAAAGATTTCGATATATAATATATTTCGATACTGTGGAATTTGATTGCTGAAATGGTGAAAGGATCGATTATAATGGAGGAATCATTGAGGATTAATTGAGGATCCGGTCACACTTCTAATCCACTGGGGGCCAGTGGATCCCCTTTTGGGGTTCGGTTGACTCACCGATTTGACTTTATTCAACTGTGTATCACCTAGAATCAGGTTGGCCGTTTGTTGCTAGGAATCTTACACGTAGCCGCCAGAGATGCAGCTATATTTTGTCCCGCTTTTGCGAGGGTGCGGCAATGGCTGCCCAAATGGCAAAGCAGGTCACATGGGTCATGGCGATCGATCGGTGTAGGATTGAAGTTCGAAGTAAACGCTGGCTGTGTCACAGAAGACAGAAACTCATTGATTGCACAATCATTCAGGGAACGGGTTCCCAAGCTATGAAATATATTATGCTTGGCGAAACGTCCATACTGCCCACCATAGGGACCACTGGATCACTAGATTTGGTCCTTCTGGGAAATGTGAAGCTGGGCCGATCTTGGCCCTGAGCGGTGCATGCAGGTGAAGGACCTCGGTGATCTCACGCAAAAAGTTAGCGAAAGATGCTTGCAAGGCAGGACGTTTGTCTATTGAGATGCCCTATGGTGTGAAAGCTTTTAGATTTAGTAAACATGCCAAAACCTCAGCATTTGCCCCATGACTTACTACACCATACCGATCGCGTCTCGACCACGATACAGGCACAAGATACACAGTACAAAGATGTATCAAGCATGACTGGACCATGTATTGGTACATATTGGTTATTGTATTTGAATCGTCATTTTGATTTCTTAGACAAAGTGGCACATTTGATTGCGCCACGCATTCTCACTGTGAATGTCAGCGTCGATCTGCTTCCAACAGGCATAGCATTGAACGTGTATAAGTGTCTAAATGTGTCTAATATACATGTACAGTAGAAGAACACTAAAACCACCAAAATTGTTGTTGCAGACAAACGCAACTACATTCTTTTGATGCCCACACCGACCTATTGATTTCACAGGTGATGCGAAAGCAACTTTTGCGTTGGCGCGCCAGCGGGCTCAGTCTGCTCCTCATGTCAGAATGCCAGTTGGAAGACAAGAATCCGGCCAGTCTCACCTGGTCCTTTGTGGTGGGAATTCTTTCACCTTCCAACCTTGCCACTTCCCAGGAATCCTAGCTGGATGGAGAAGGCCATGATCACTCAGGGACCTGCGGAGATGGGAGTTCTTGCTGTTTGGATGCCCAGCTTGATCTCAAGGCATAAACTCATTTATATATATATATTTACAGTATATATTTATTTACATGATTTATCATAATTTATCCCAAAATGGACCACTCAGGCCAAACTTGTACACGAAAGGTACTGCTGTCTTTGTTGTTACGTTGGCATAGGCAAAAAAGATCATAGAAGCTAAACCAGCATAGCGATCCATCAGATTTAAGCAGGCCAGATTCATCAGTGATTGATCCACTTGCCAATCTCGAGTTTCAAACTGTACTCAGGATGCGGTGACTGCCTACAAAAAGGGAGATGCTGCTGGTTTCGGGGACAGAATTGGTAGTGCGAGAATCTTGGAAGGGCCAGGACAACCATGGCCTGGACCTGTGCAAGATTGCTACTGAGATTCTTAGTTTGTTGGTATTTTTGTGAGTATCACAAAGTCGGGTGAAAGTTGGGTCATACATTTTATATCGTTTCATTGTCAACGTGCCAGTCTTGCACCACTGTGATCCACTTTGTATAAAAGTACGAGTTTACTTACTAGTGAAACCAAATGTATATTGGCCAGAAACCATTTGCGCATGCGACTTGATTGAGTCTCAGAATATACCTGCTGGCCTCATCACCGAGTCCTTGAGAAAGATCTTGCTCACGAATCCGGACAACATTGTGCCGGAGGCTCTTCCCTTAGCTGCTGCCAAGTATGGATGCACTTGGATTCAGAAACCCATTGTGTTTTAGCTTCTGCCAGAAGCTGCCGGACAAAGCAACTCTGCCCAATGTGACTGCAGGGACCTCAGCACAAAGAGCAGTAGAGCAGGACTAGACTAATCCCCCTAAAAGTCTCATACAATATGATAACCCGTTGATAAACATCAAACAAATTGCAAGACAAATGCTTGATTTTAACATCATAATCACGTGTTTGATTACAATATCATAAAACATGTCTATAAGTTTTGATTCCTTTTTATCGCTTTAAACTTTAAACTTTAAAGGCTTTGCATGCAGGGCGCTGATGGGCGCTGCGTCTCAATCATCTTGCGACTAGGACCAGATTTGAATGAAGCCTCAAGCTGGGCGAGCGCTGGTCAGCCAATACTCTGCCCCTGTTTCTAGCGGTGTCAGATTGATGAACACCTCTTTTACACTATGTGACATACTAAACCTTCAATATGACTGTTTCTATTTTATACATTCTATATTGTGTGTTCCAAAATGTATTTGTTTATGCCACATGTTATGCTTCTTAAGTTTTTTATTTTTGTTTGCAGAATTAGGTCCTGTATATATATAGAATACATGTTGTTCAGATATCTGCAATTGTAGGATTGTATAATACATACATGTTTGTGTTTGGGTGTGCATAACTCACCACCATTTCGCACTCGAGATTGCTTACGGTCCAAAGGATTACAAGGCCTTTTTGGATCGCCAATGATCTTGGTCTTTGGGCGAGAGACTCGCACGTGCTGCAATCGCGCAACGTGAACTCACCACTCCGAACATTTTTGAACCATGTGGGCCTCAACTCAGGAGTTGAAGGATGGGAAAATGATGGAAAATGGAGTGTGCAGATGTCTGCAGAACAAAGACAAAGGAGCGATACGGTACGAGGAAATACGAGGAAATACGAGAATGGTTTGGAATCGAAGCATCATCAAGGTCATCAAGCATCTAGAATCTCTTGCAAAGCTGTTCGGGTTTCAAGCCGGTCACTGGGTTCTTGCCATTTGAGAGACTGCTAAGGGTGGTTTCATGAAAGGCTTCTTCGGTCCTGGGCTCAGCCATTGTAAATGGGAATGAACCATACCCGATACGCAGTCAAGCTGAGTATAGCTGAGTCAAGTTGCAATTTAATTTGAAGTCACAAAAGCAAGCTGCAGCGAGCTCACTTTGGAGAGCGGCAGTTCTTGTTTGGCTCAGCTTTGCCGTGAACAAATGGTCCAATTGAAGCCTTCAAATTGCTATATATACTGTATTTGAATCTAATTGAACATCGTTGAAAGCACTGTTGAGGATGGATTTGCGGAAAACATGGCTCAATTCGCACAGTGTTTGCCTGTGCCGTTTCCTTTCTTGATGTCATTCTTCCGAGGGCCGGGCATGACAGCAACCCTGACCACTCCAGAAGAGCCTGCTATGCACTCAGATCTGAGAGTCAGGGAGCACAATGTGTCTTTTGAAGATTTATTTATTTATTTATTTATTTAGATATATGTGTGTATTTATATTTAGTATATTTGTTTTTTATTTTTGCATGGGTCTCTGGTGTTCAATCAGCAGCTTGCACTGTGCTTGGCAAGATACTTGCTGAGAAGACGACCAAATATGCCGTCACCGCCACCATGACCAATGTTCAAATTTGCCTACTTGTCTCACGTATGTATGTTTGTGTTTTTGTGTGTGTTTGTCAAGATGTATCTTATATTGTGTTGTGCAATTGCACTGCTGGATTGGATACCTTCTGCACAGAATGGCATCAAGATTGACCTGCACAAGTGCGTTGGAAAGAATGTGGGCCTTTTCCAGGGAGTCGGCAGCCGAGATGTCGCAGGGAAAAGTGGACTTCAGAGATGACATGTCATGTATCACACTCTTGGGAAATGGAGCTAAAGAACCAACTGAAATCAACCACGCACCCAAGTTCACACTTGGATGTCAAACTCATTGAGACTCCAGCCATTGTCTAACCAGTGTCCAACCATTACCACCACTACGAACAGCATGCCCCATGTCCATATGATGTCCCAGGTTTGGGCCTCCATCATGAAATTCTACAAGGGACAGGGTATGCCAACCACGGAGGTCTGGAAGAATTGTCCGTCTTCGCATCTTGCAACGGCAGTTTTCGTAAGTCGCAAATTTCAAAGGCTCCAACTGATTCTTGCTTTGAGCCCTCACGATTCCTGCTTCGACCAGCACATGATTGCATGATTGTCTGTTTTGATGTTGTGTTGTCCACCTGTGCTGTCACAGATTTTTATCAGCTACAACCGGCTTGCTCCATTCTGATGGTTTTCAACTCTTCATCTCGCTGGGCTTGTGTATTGATGCACATACCTAGTCGCACTGTAGGTTGACACATTTTTGATTTTAGAACACTTGGGAGGCTGAGAAACAACAGCAGGCATCGCTGCTGGCGTCACGACCTTGATATGCCTCGGTCAGCGAGTAGCGAGATAGGAGAGCTGCGAGGATGGTAAATCTCAGCAAGCAACTCTTGGGGATGAAAGCTTTCTCCGCATCGCAGATCTTTGGGAACTTCAAGTTGCAAAAAAAAAATCAACGAGCATTACATACTTTCATGATCCTTCATGTAGTGAATTCGTAGTCAGAATTTCCTTGTTCCAAGGTATTTTGCAATGCAAATGCCCCGGGTCATGCAGTTGCGGGGAACTCAAAAGTGGAGATGGATTCCGGGATGCTGTTAGGAGAAGGAAAGGGTGGATGATGGTCGATGTACACTATATACCAAATGTTTGCTGTATACAAATACATGATTACTGTACATACTGTACATGGAAGTTATGTAGGTCATACAAGCTAGGTAGGTCAGTGCGGGTACAGAACCAAAGGAAGTTGATGATGAGGCGAGGAACATTTTAGAGAACAGCGGGAAGCGTATTTGGTTCATTATTCGATAAGGTTCAACCCAGTCTTTGGTGCGGAAGGAAGTGTTGTCAAAAAATCAAGATGTTGAAGCAGGGTGCCGGGAATAGGGTGGCGTGCGTGCAGTGGCTGGTAAAGATTGTATGAGAGAATTGTGGAGGAGAGTGTTGTTGAGAAGTTGCGGAGGAGGCTTTGGAGAAGTTGTGTAGAGAGACATTTTGGTGATGGTTCTGTCGCAAATCTTGGGAAGATAACCACAAAGTGCCATTGTGGTCAAGCAGTGAAAGTAGCGCAAAAGTGTTTTGGAATCAAATCGTAGAGTTTTGTAGGGAAGTGATGTAGGAGCGCAATGTCTTTCAGAAGCCTGGCAAAGCTACGGGAAGCCTGTGGGATAAGAGTCCCGAAGAGACCAACTCTTGGAAGAACCGTAGAAATGCGCAAATGCTCCTCTTTCTGTGCATCGTGGAGATAGTCACAGTGTGATGACTCATTGGCAGTGACATGATGTGCTTTGTTTCATTGTCTTACAAACATAAAGGACATATGGGTTGTGGGTTTCCCGTGGCTACTGCAAGCATACATTGCATGTTGGATCCTTTTCTTGCGGAAGGCAATCCTCTTTCCTGGAGTGCTCTAGATATTTGTGGATATTTTTGGATACTGGATACTGGCTGACTGCTTTTTTATTGCTTTCAATCATTGCCTTTCGTTTTCGATCACGCAGGTTTGAAGGTAGCCAACGTTTTCGATTTTGTGTTTGGTTTTGACTGTAGTCCAGTGGATTGCGGTCCTTTATAGATCTTTATAGATCTTTATAGTATCTCAATTGGTTTTCCAAGGTGCAACATAGGCCAGGGCCTTAGCTGCTACAGCATTTCTAAAATGACGACAGTCATGGTCATATTGGGATATGAAAATGTCAACGTGTAAATTCAGTAGATACCGGTCATTGATACTGTAAAATTTTGGAAGTCACTCCTGTTGATGCAATTTTGAGAACCAAGAGGGCAAAGCAGAACTGTTTTTGGCCAGCCACATAAGTTGACCATAAGTTAAGTTATTGAGTTATTGATTCCTCTTCTCAAAGCAGCTGCTATCCCCCCCGCCAGATCAGAACGACCTTCAAGCCTTGAAAGATGCCGCAGCGGTGCGCAGTGCAGCGGGAAGCTGTTGCACATCCTTATACTAGGTACATAGCACATTTAAACTGGACACTTCTCATAGGTCCGAGGGTGAAAGATGTTGAAATCGTACATAGTTAGCAAATATAAGAAAGCCAATGTGGCCAGCGTTTCTTTATGATGTTCGATCGTATGAGTATGCAAGAAAGACGGGGGCTGGGTGAGGCATCTTGGCAGCAACGCATGTGGGAATTTGGCACCGCCCCACATTTGCGTCGAGTTCTACATGTTCTATTAATGCATGATGAAATTCGGAATCAAGTCAATACTGTAGGAAATATAATCTATATAAATATGAATATATATAATATAAATATAGGTATATACAATATATATATATATATATACATATGTTCATAATATATATATATATGTTCATATAGAATATCATGCTCTAGGATATGCAGTGCATTCCAGAGATGACGGAGAAGGTGGTTGCATGTGATTGATGCCAAAACCTTGTGAGTGAAGAAGATAGCTGAATACGGAAGTTGAAAGTTGAAAGGAGACGATTTCAATGGAGGAATGGCTACACTGTAGACTCTAATACTCATTACTACTTCCTACTAGTGGCGGTATTGCTGTGGCAGTGTGATGATCTGGTGTGGCAATCGATGACTGTCCCAAGTTGTTTCCCAGGGCATGGGAAAAGGCGTCAACTTTCAGATGCACATCCCAAGCAACAACTATGGAAAAAACGAGGCAAGACAGCGATGAAAGACCAGATCACTTTGTGAAAGAAAAGCTGGCTTACCTAGTCGCTTATCAAATTAAACATAGATTCGCATTGCAGCCCCTGACTCTTGGTTGAGGGCTCCTGGCAATGTCAGGCGGTGGCTGACATGGCGAAGACGGTAAGCGGCTACTCCAATCTTGTGCAGGACGGGATAGAAAAAACTTGTCTAGAGTCCCAGCTTAGCACTTGTAGAAACTCCATGAAGAGCAGTCTTTTTTTACAAGTCCTTCAATTATGTGGTTGGCTTGGATTTAAGACTTCAATTCTGCGATGGTTTATGTTTTGTTGAAAAGCTATGTCAGCATTGTGGCCTCAAGGCAGGCCAGACTAGTCAAAACTGTCGTACTCATGGAAACTCGAGATGCCACATGCGATTTAACGCGATGGTTGTCGTTTGTTGGGCAGACTGAGAGGCCGATACCACTTAGACTTAGATCTGCTGTACGTCTCATACGGCTTTTTTTTTGCAGTTGCACCGACCTACCTGAGTTGGGGTGCGCTCTGACCTTGCCACAGTCGTCACAGGATCCCTCTTCAAGTTTGGACTTTGGGTCTGAAACTAAGTCCTGGATGTCACTGGATGTCCTACCGGGGTCGGTGGGTCCAAGATCTAGGTGAGTAGAAGCAGTCCATAGTCCTGCGAGTAGGTGCTTGTTTCAATTGCACAACCATTGCAAAGGAAAGGATTGGTGCAAAGATGAGCTTGGACACCCACTCTAGACTAAGGCATACTAAAGCAATGGTTTCCACAGTTTTCTTTGACAATAGCATCCCTGCATCAGGCAGAACCTCGGCCAAGTGTTCCAGGCATTGCACTTTGGATCCTCTACTCTGCATATTCAAACTTTCTAAAAGGTGTGTATGACGCATACAATTTAGAACAATTTAGCATGTTCCAGTAGTTTTAATGATTTGAGTTGCGTCCAAGTGGAATAGATGTATACTGTACAATAGAATGTAGAATAGGTTGTGAGCATTCCGATGCACAGCATTCCATCAAGCATGTGCTCAAGAGAGCTTATGACAACTTTGGAAATTCTTCGGCAGTCTTTTCTTACCATTTTCCAATGGTTTTCCATGATTTTAATCTTTGCTTCTCATGACTGCAGAAAGCCTTGGAGAATAGCATGTCGCAAAAATACTATGTGGCCTCAAGCTCAGCTTTGGAAACTTTGGTTCGGCTTTTCGGCTTTCAGAATTTGACGAAATGACATACACTGAAGTAGCAACCGATCTCAGAACAGATAAGACACCGAAGGCCTGCATATTTGATTCATTTTAATTCCTAAGCATTGGTTGGATTGATGACATGATTCAAGACCAAGAGCCCGCAAGCAAGAGATGGGCTCATTTGAAGTTTGATTGGCATTTCATAAATGATTTCAATGAGGTTTGAGTTGGGATATCATTGGATATTATTGTTGTTCCGATGTTAATTCTCGATTGATCAAGTATGATTGCACAATATTGAACATAGCAAGAGCACGGAGAGGGTAGATTAAGGCGAGTGCATCTGGTTCATTTGTATGCTGCAAGGACCCTGAGGGCAATCTCCGCTTGCGGCAGCTCTCTACGGGACGTGCAGGCTTCTGTGGGCTATGTAGATGTTTGGCATGAGTTTAGGTATGTTTTAATGGCTTTATGATAACATGCTTTGATAGAACTCCAGCCCCATGTTTTCTGCTCAATTCATTTCAACAGGGTGTCTTTATCATTTTTCTTCGGTTCAGTGCCTGGCTTCCACCTTTCGCCAAGTTTTGGACGCGGCTTCGGGCAGTCCTTTCCCATACTTTCTTTCAACATCTTGCAGTATAGTACTCTTCAAAGATACATGCTGAATGAAAACTGGACCAAGTTTGAGGTACCGGGGAAAGATCGGCCCTTAGACTTTCAGACTCCCAGGGTTTCCTTTCTTTTGGGTTATCCATTTTTTCCATAGCTTTTCGATGTTTTCATTCTCAAATAGTGCTCCGACAGGTGCGCAATCGATGCTGACACCAGCTCTTTTGGCACCCGCCCTAGACAAAATGTTCCCGCTCACAAAGGGGGTTCAAATTGTGCGCACACATGATGGGATAAGTTTGGTCTGTGTCCTGTTGAACAACGGGGTTTGGTTTCAGTTGTTGGGTCCTTGTATCACTACTGGATGAATGCCTCAAGTACTATCGAGACTGTCTGAGGTTTCCAAGGTTGTGATGTCATGCAAGATTAGTTTTTGATCATTTATGCAGCCTTGCATCAGAGCTTTTGCTCCAAGGTCCTTGTCGTGGTGCTTCTGCTTCTGGTGCTGCTAGCGGTGAAGAGCCGGCGAGCCCTGCAGGCATCTGTCGCCCCTTTCTTGGAGGTGACCAATTGCAGTCCTCAAACAAATCACGGTGAATAGGATCAGAAGATATTAAGAGGAACAAGAAATAACAAGAATATAAACACTCTGCAATTACTGTAGTTGATTTGTGTGAGTAGATGGAGCATCAGTCCAAGTCGAAGTGGGCTGTGAGTACCAGCTGGCTCGAAGGTGCAACTCTTGCAACAAGTTGACATGTGTTCCTGCCGCATGAATTGCAATTCATTTGTTTGTTTCTTGTGATCTCTTGCTTTAATGCTCAGGGCTGGAAAGAGCATGTTTGCCAGATGGAGTCTTGCGAGGCATCGATTGGAGGGAACCATGGCAAAAGCATGCAGTTCTGTTCTTCTTGTTGCATATCATCTTGACGCTTACCCGAAATAGTGCAGTCAGGTTTCAGCTTCTGATTTAGTAAGATCATGCATGACCATCCAGGAAATGTGTCAGTGCAGTTGACTTCTGTGTGTATGGTTGCTGGATTGAAAGGCTCACATCCAGAGCAAAGCGGAGGCATTGGATGTGGAGGCGATGGAAAACATGATGACATGAACATATTTCACTATATTTCTACAGTATGGTCGTCAGTTATCAACAAATTCTGTCATGCACACTGAATAAGCAAGTGTTGTTTCTTTCATGCCATGACGTCATGCGTTTGAAGTTTAAAGGATGCCTGGAGCTACAGGAATCACGAAACAAAGTTCAAAGTGCATTTTGCAGCTATGCCGTAATGCCCCTGTTTTGGAATGTACGGGGGTGTCCAGGCATCCGAGATCAAGCCAATTCTGGACGAGGTGAGGCAAAATGTTCACTGTGGCTGATATTTGCCGATGCTGCACGTTCTTTCATTTTCTTATTTTCCTCCTTCCCCGACATGGTTTCCAACCCAAGCTTAGAAGACCCGGATTCTTTACTCTGCTGTGCAGAAGAGGACAATGCTGGTCGGCACCAGCACAGCTAAAGATACGTCGTTCCATCATGTTCAATAGTCTTTCCTGTTGATTGGATCTGGAAGTAGAAGTTGCTGCTTCCACTGCAAAATCTCCATGTGCAGTATTACTCACCCACTAGATCAATTTAAAAGATGTGGTTGAACAGAAACGGGAGCTGGCAAAGGAAATCTGTGATACACCAAGATACACCATTTCTTACGCTACAAAAATACATCTAGAGTATTCTATATTCTTCGATACCAATCGTTTGCAATACTGGCACCTTCTTTCGCATCACCGCTTTTGGGGCCTCCAGCTCGGAGGTACGATAAGTGGAATTTTCAAGGCTTGCGGCTTGCGCTTTCCGGGCTTTGTGAGATAGAACCGAGGGCCTCAGGGCAAGGCTAGAAGATATTTTGATGTATTTTGTGCGCAACAAGCTTTTCTGCACTTCATGAACTTCATGATGGGGTGAGATATGGTGAGATTCCCGACCCTTGTACTCAATGCAAATAAGGCCAGAAAATTGGGATCTACAAGAGATGTCTTCTATGGGAGTAATTTTGGCCTTGGTTTAATTTGTGTCAAAATGCTGAGCTCTGTAGCAATCGAATGGTCTGTGTCAGTTGATGGTCCTTTTTTGGGTCCGGTACAGACAATCATCAGCAATCATCAATCCAGATGTGCCAATCCCTTTGGGATCGGTTAGGTATGTATTGTTGCACCTGATTGAATCATGAATCCACTAATTCATACTAATTATATTACAGTATTGATTATTCTATTGCTATTTCTGAGATAGGGATAGAGATTTTCCCAAACCATATGTAGGTTTGATGCTCGTTGTGTTTGTTGAATGTTGTGGGAAGCTTGGGAAGCTTGAAAGCTCTTCGTTTTTTTCGTTCAAAACCGTGATCAACGCAGCAGGCTCAAAGCCCACGAGCAGCACCACCTGAGAGGGCTGAGAGCTTGCACAGTTTCACACCCGAGTCTCCCGAGGTGTGTGGAAGGTCTCTCAACAGATGCTGAAACATGACCTCCTTTTGGCACTTGGGTCTTGGAGGATGTTCTGCGAAAAACCTTGCCATACAGTCATACATTAGTTTAAATTTAGTTTGTAGTTTTTGATCTTCGTTTCATAAATCGGCACCTCGAAGGCAAAGAGAGGAAGACTAGTCATGCAATGGAATATTGTAAAGACGCACGATGTGCACCGGTGTTGAACCTGCATACACATAGACTGCACAGACGTCCGATGCATTTGGAAACAAAGACATTGACTTGTTTGCATGGACAAATGGAATTCAAGCTTGCGCATTTGGGGGACCACTTATTAAGGGGCGGTGTGTGTGCAAACAACCATGGCACGGATTGTGGCGTCCATTTCCAATATGTGTCAGCACAATCCAATATATATGCTAATATGTCGGTTTCCGTCCTCCAGGATCCAATTGAAAGCCTGTGTATACTTCGTGCTCCGATGCTTCCACTGAAACATTGAATGCATGCTGCAGGCCAGATAATCATATGAAATGATATGGACATGATATAAGCATATGAATCATTGTCAATTGCTTGATAGTTCTGTAGTAGACATGTGATCATATACGATAAGCATAGAGGCATACCTGGACCTTCCAACAGCCTTCCTAGAGGGGGCCGTTAGATAACAGCCATGCCTAGAACAGTACGTTCGTTAAAGGCCCTTCCAGGAAATTTATTCTTTCCATAATGACATGTTCAACTAGGGTTAGACCCTTCATGAATGAGAACTCTCTTTTGAAAACCCCATTGAGAGACCATCAAATGCCACCAATTTAGCATCAAACTTCAAAGTTGTTTGGGCAGAGCGCACAAGTTTGTCCGGAATTCCCAAACCCCACGCCGAAAAAAAGCATAAACTTTCACGGGCCGTTCACGCTCTCAGCGGGCCGTTCACGCTCCCAGGGGGTGGTTTCACGGCGATTCACGGTAATTCACGCTCATCGGGGTAACAGCGATTTTCCCTGTAACATGATTTGGTGCCCAAAATCCTAAGATATCAGCCCCAACCCCCTTCAATTTTGATAGCTGGATATGTTGTTGAAGGCCATCGGAGAAAAAGCAGTGATCAAACCATCAAAAGATACAGCAGGGCCATGTTTTCTTCCTTCGGCTTGTTCCAACATCTATGATTATACTTGAGAATTCCCAAGCCGGAACTTTTGAGGGCCGTTAGGAACTTTTGAGGGACGTTTGAAAGTACCCCGCTAGAAGGGCCTTTGAAGACCCAGGCATAGAGTATACCAAACTACGAATCCGAACAAGTATCCTTTTGTGAACAACCGACATTCTACAGCACATGCAGAGTTTCGCCAATGGAAGGTTTCAGGCTCCCAGGGATCTCGCAAGAAGATTCTTGTGGAGTTGATGATGGATGGGGCAATGAGTCTTGTGCTTTGCGCCGTTCATGCATGAATGCCCTCGTGTGGACACAACGTGTGAATTGCCCTTGATTGAAACTGGTTTGCTGTACCTTTAGTTGTCAAGGATTAATGTGTGATTCCCACATGACTTGGATGTATGAGACAGCCTGCCTTGGCGGTAAAAGATCCTTGATTGTGGATATATCTAGACGTCTCGCATAAAGCACAAAGATGAAAAGGAAAAAGTAGGGATGCTGGAATGTCATTTGCGAAGAGAACTAGCCACAGTGGCCATACCAACGCTCTGAGATTTCAGCTCCACTTTGAGTTTGCTGTTGCAGCTCACTTGCCCCATCCAATTTAATTCATCAGATTCATGCACCAAGAAGCGAAGTGAAAATCGGTCTGCCGCGTCTGGCAGAAGCACTGTGATCGACATGTTCTTTCAGCTCATCATTCAAGATTTTGTGAGCCAGATTCAAGGCTAAACCCTGGAAATCCGACCCTTCACTCCTCACCAATACCTGTGAAATATAAAATTTCTTTGTAGGTTATTGGGGGTTCATGGGCTTAGAAGATCAGCCTACAGGTAGGATATAGTAGGATCTCATGCTTATATCGGTTTATATCTATGTCTACATTTCTACACGTGTCCGTACATGTCTAACAAAGCATCACAACTGCTTCCTGACTGGCTCAGAAGGTACACTTGAAAGTATGGGAATGGGCGAACTCGGAATGCCATGCAACGTTCGGTTTATATTCAAGTTTGCCAATTGTCATTCAAAGTGGAATGGCCACGTCATAAATGGCACTATCCAAAATGGCCTGAACATCTTTGACAACCAATGGATTGCCATCTATGAGCATGCCAGTGTGTGCTTGGGCCCTGAAGATCAGGTGGTTGTAACTTATTTCGAGGAATGCCATATTGACCTCGATCTGCAAGATGCCACAGGTTTCACATGATTTTAACATATTTTAAGCATTTGTTTTGAGTCATGTGGAGACACTTGAATATTGAAGCAGGCGCACATTGCTTTTCCTTGGTGTTTTTCTACTTCAGCTCCGTGGCATTTGTCATGGGGAGTGGCGCTGCGAAGTGAGCACTGGCATCGGGCTTTGCTAATTGTACACGTTGTATTGCCAAGTGATGTGTATTGATGTGTGGGGCGTGCAACATGTTTACAGCATGTGTGCAACTGATACAGATTGTTCTTAGTCTTATATGTTCTTCTGCCGGAGGAGCTTGAGTGGTTCGTAGCGGTTCATAGTTTCCAGCAGGAATTAGAAGGCCCAAAAGAAGGGCCAGGAGATTGTCAGATACTGTAGATTATGGTCAGTAGGATCCACCCTTAATTGCTGATAGGAGAATGTTGACAAACCGTTCAAATAGGAGAAACCCTTGATCCGTAGTTCTTCTATTGGACTTAATCCCAAAAGTCTAAAAGTAGCCGTAATGGTGCTTGGAACTGGATTGTTCCCATAAGTTTACACAAAGACGCAAAGAGGATATCTTGAATGTCTTGTTCAAAAGATTGGGTGTTTGTCCCGGTGAAATGTTAGGCCACATTTTTACCAGGAAAAAATTATGCCCAGCGATCATTAGTTGGCTGACTTTTCATGTAGAAGAATGAAGCTGATCGATCATGAAATGTTCTATTTGGACTGCTTTGTGAAAAGTATTGAAAGGTGCTAAAATCTCGAATCTTCTGTTTGAAAACTTTTTCCAGAATTTCTTCTATGATATGAAAAAGAAACCTATTTAAGATGTTACAAGCATTGATGATACTAGTTAGATGTTACATGCTTGAAATGCTTACACAAATTTGAGGCGGAAGGTTTGAAGGACATCAGTTTCAACTCTCAAATGAAATGCGGCAATTGGTGTAGCTTTTAAACGCTTCGTATAATGTGGTACGCTACATTCCCTGGCTTTGTATGTTCTTGAAATGTGTACGTAGGCATAGCAGACAAATCTCTGTGGAGACGCTACAATATAATATCTATAATATATATATATATATACACATAATTATAATACTGAGTTTGTTCCAGGAATCACCGGAAATCATGCAATGCAGTGCAGGGTTGCTTCAGGTACAAACAAAGAAGTGAAGGGGCTGAAGCAGCACCTGGGCATGGTCGTTTTGGGTGTGGGTGGTAACATGGCATAGCCGAGAGACCTGTAGTTGGTGATATCAAGAGGATTTTCGAACATGTTGGTATGACACAAGGCGGCCATCGAATAACCAACCACTAGCAAAATTTCACGAGACCAGATACACAGATTCACCATAGGTACGAGCTTGAAAGGCAAAGACATGTAGGTCCCAATTTCTTTTGTAAAACATCACTTCGGTAGGTTCCCCAGACCTGTGAATTACAGAAATGCAATTCGACTCGCGTTTTGATTTTTGATTCTGAGGCTCTGTTGCCTACCAGGCAGCAGCTGGAAGGCGTGGATCATACATATACATATATATATATTAATATAGGAAAAACTGATTCCTGGTAGCAAGAGGACTCTGCCGTTGCTGGTAATGAAAGGAAAATCGGCAGTAGTCAACAACGACCACAACGACCCAACACCAACCAGCAACAAACGAGGAGGACAGCAGCACCACCAACAACAACAATGATGATGACAGTAAGAACAATAAAGATGATAGATATGTAATGTAAATTAATATTGAGAAATTAGATACATATTTGTATTATGTAAGAAAATATACGATCATATATTATAATATAGACAATAGACGTAGTGTAGTCTATTAGTTCATTTTATTATGAATCCATTTTCGATTTAAACTGGCTCTTGGGGGGTCGATTTGGTGAGTTTTTTGAGGGAGGGGGCCAACAGACTGTAACGTTTATTGAGCTTGATATGCCTTGTGGAGGCTATGATCTACTGTAATAGTACAGGGCGTTTTACAAGTCTGAGGGGTATGAATGGTTTTTGGACATGCCTCTTGAACATATCCTAATTTTGTGTGTCTCTTTTTTGCCTTCAGGCACTTGAATCTTATTCAGCTTTATATCTGACTTGAGTCAGCAACCTGGTAGCATGCCTCCACATGTTCAAGAAATTGGAGTGCATGTCAAGCAATCAAAGGCTGTGAAACACAACTGCATTTTTAAGGCTCAGCATAAATAAGTCAGAAAGACTACTGCCTCACCCCAAATAAATCCATTACCTGACGTGTCTTCAGAGACTGACCAATGCACACCAATGTAACATTGAAACCAACAAAATGGAGGCAAAGGGGTTTTGCTTAAGAAGGCTTACCAAGGTAAACCCAACAAAACGAGGTTTGAGCTCTTTCAGGAGAGCGAGAACCCTAGGAGTGCAACAAGATGAGAACAAAAACAACGCCCTGAGACGGCTTAGCAAGGCTTAATAAGGCTTAATTACGCACACAAAAGCATGAAATGTGTCCGATTTGCATACGCAACAAATGGCCGATAGCCATGGATTGTTTTTTTTACGATTTATGTGGGCACTGTTTTTTGAATTGTTTTGAATCCTTGCCAAGTGAGGTTTTTCCCTCGGATTTCAATATGGAAGACGACGTAGCTTTACTTCCAAAAAACCTTGGAATACAGGCAATTTCTAATGTGATTTTGCATTTTAGGCCACTGACCCCAACACTGCCCCAGAGTGCCCCGCGTGTTGATGAACAAGCTCTATGATGTATGATGAGATATCAGTTTATGATATGTTGTTTGTATGTTTATCTATAGAATATTTGATATCTAATATCTACTGTTATGTATTTTTTTGACATCCTTTATATATTATATACACACAAATTTACAGGTTCCAAACAAATATATATATATATACACCTATCTTCACCATAAGATTGAACAATGCATATGTGGCAATAATTAGATACATTTAGTATATACTTACACTGTGCTTTATCAGTTTGATGTTTTTCATATAGTACATCACAATTATGTAGTTCGTCGTGCATAAAATTGTAGTATATATACTGTAACATTTGGAGATTATATGTTCGATTGTTGAAATGAATGTGATAATGGAAACAAGAAAGAGCAGGAAGAATAAACAAGGACAATAGACAATAGTCATTGATTCTTTCTGTGCGCATTCTCGGATGCTCGTGATGAAGGAACAGTATCAACCAAAGCGAAAGCCTCAGATTGGCCACTGTACAAATATGATGAAGCATGTCGAGCAAAAGACTTTGATCTTTGTTGGACGTTCTGCACAAAGGTTCTGCTTTAGAACTTTAAATGCTTTCTTAGTCTTTGCCCGGGGTCAGTGATGTCGCATGATGTCACCGTGCTGCCTGCAGAAATCTGATTTCTCCCACTTTGGACATTCTTGGACCTGTACCTTGCCAGGGGCCAGCTACCGGCGGCGGAGGCTGAGCTGTGTCGCTGTGTTTGTGTTGGGAGAGGCCACTTGCCTTTTTCAAGATGGCCGTGAGCGGAAATTGACATGTTGCTGACTTGAGCCACTACAGTCACATCAACAGCGTATCACGGTCAGAATAACGATAGATTGTTAGCAAAGGGGCATAGTACAAAGTGTATTGTTCGTCTATGTAGGGTAAAGGCGTACAGCGAAGGGAATTCCACGTTGTCCTTTTGTCCTGCAATCCTGGCTACCTCTTGCAAATTAGCACACACAAAATTCTGTCTAGCTTTGCGGTCAAAGAGTTCACTGACAGGACTCTGCAGAAGCAAGCTGATTTAGGCGCAGCGCTGCAGCCAGTTGAACGGGCATTCAGGGTTTGTGATGATTCAATATGGTGGACTTGAAAAAATTAGAGCCCGGAAGAAAGTAACGTGCACACATATGGCGTGTAAGCAGTTTTTGTCCCTGGTATATGCGTATATAAATGTATATAATATGTTTCACCCCGCCATTACATATCCATACTGCGCCATTTCCAGTAGAGACGAAACATAGAATCACGTTCAGCAACGCCATCATCACTTTTCCACCATCCACTCCACAAGGGGACGGGGGGGTCCATGACCATTGGGGTGGTGGGTGCAGGGGGCCCAGCAGAACATATATACATCTATGTAACATGAACTTCACTCTTAGTCGGCCTGAGTAAACATCATGCGCCTGCGTACTCTCAACCAGCAGTGTGTACATAATGATAATATATAGGAAGATGGAGAGATACGTATGCTTGCACACTAAGACGCTTGAAAGCAAGGCTAATCAGCTGGAGATTGTCCTTGATTGCATTGAGAATCACTCAGATCAGCCCTTTACATCATCCAACAATCTCGCTGCGGGCGGAGGCGGCATGGGCACTGGCGTGGTTTGCTCGCATGCAGCCCCTGCAAGCCAGGCAGCTGGGGATGTAGCCGCCCCCGCGGCCCTAGCGATCTGCAAGCCATAGGAAGAGTGAGCCAAGAGAGCTAATGCAGAAAGTGTTTTTGCACCCTCCTCAGGGATCTGAGGGACAATCTGGCTGTATATAGCGGTCATAAAAGTGTTGGAAGTGGCTGATAGCCTCCCCTCCAGTAACGAGGTCATTTATGTTGAGAACTATGGATACCTTTTCTGCAAAAGGTTCTTGTAGTGCCAGGTGAGAATTCTTGCTATGCCCCAAGACTGGCGGAAGAAGTGGGAAAGGCAGCCCTGCACATTCCATATGTTTCAAAAAGAGAGAGAAAGAGGGATGCACATGATTATGCATATAGATTGGAGCTGATTGAAAGTGTGTCAGTAGCAAGAAACCATAGAATATTAATATATGTTACTGTACATGATATATTAGTTAACATAACATGACTATCTTCCGCACTTTTTGTACAAGCTCCAACCTGACTCCGAAATTAACTGTGTGAGTTTTGGTGATTGCATTATGTGGGCAACACGCAGCTCATGCTAAGGTGGGCGAGAGTCCCAATTCCATTTGTAAACCAAAAGCCAATGCATCAAAGCATCAGGTACTTCTCAAATTTTCTCATACTGTATCCTCTAAGATGATGTATCTAAAATATAAGTCAATAAGTGGTGAGAAATACAATGTCATCTCCAAGACCCCCAATTGCTGCTGTCTGTCTGGTTTGGTTTGATTTGCTTCTCCTCTGTTTCCTTGACTTCCAGTGCACACTGGTACTGGAATTTAGTGTTCTGAATGTACTTTTCGTGTGTTTGGCACGCAATGTGCAACGTATGCGGCATGTGGTTGTGTATTGCATGTGCAACAGGTTTCGCCTAGGACCTAGGGGTTGCATTGTGTGTAGAGGATGTCGGTGTCCTGGTGTGCTTTGTACTAATACACAATGCACTGTGTGAGCTGGGGTTGACATCATCTTTGTTCTGGACAGTCATAAGACCGACGAGTTGTGTGCTGGTATGCAGTATGCTTGCTATCGTTTGCAGACCATTTGCCGCTTTCAAATCTGACGCCAGTACATGCAAGTGCCATACTTCATTTGCTATATGTCTTGAAGTCTATAGTCTAGACAATCTAGAATCAGAATTCTATCATGTCCAATCAGCTTCAAAGGGCTTGAAACTCCGCCATATCTGTTGACCCGTTGTCGTTGGAGGCCTGCAGCCACCTTCAATGTGCCAAACCAGGTGCAGTCTAAGAGTCTACCACCGCTGAGGCCATGCAACGGATGGAAAGTTTTGCATCTAAGAAATACAAGTGGCAAAGACACATTCCAACAGGTCGGTGGTACCTACCAAACACATCGAAACGGATCCAAACACCATATCTACTGTAGTCCCTCCCATCATTGCTCTACACCAGTGCACCGCAGTGCGCCTGTTCGACTGCTGCCACGAGTGCCTCCTGAACAGCTCGCAAGCAAGTCTGCCGTCGTATCCCTAGCGATTTCTCACTACGTTTGTCCTTGTGAGAGACTACAGCAGAAGGAACTGCAGAGCGACCGGATGAGCCGTGTCAAAAGGCCGTGACAAGCTAGAAAAAATATAAAGATATAATGATATAATATTATATACAATAATAGATACACAGATCGTTTTGGCATGCTTTGGCTGTAAAGAAAACAGGTTGTGTTTTCCATTCGCAGCTTGCTGCCCATGAGCTCAAGGATGCATATTTGAGAATCAAGAACTTTAAAATACCATGAACAACATGAAAGGTTTGTTGGTGAAGGCCCCATGCCTTCTAAAGCGCATTGGTTCCTCTCCATTCGTGGTGTTTGATGCTCTGTCAGGCCGAAGAAAAGTGTAGATAGTCGCATAATTATCGTTTGAAAGATGTTTTGACACTTTTTTTACGCAGTTCTTGGTAAGAGCAACCGATCTCGTATCGTATCCTTGTCTAGTGTTTTCGAATGTTTTCACGTATTGGGAAGTTCTGATTTTGAGTATATAAGTGCTTCTGTCTCACAGGCACATCTTTGGGGCGCAACTCGCTGGCATTCACTTTTGAAAGTGGATGTCAAAAAATGATGTCCACAAAGTCCATCAAAATCCTGTCTTTGAGTTTAAGCTACATGATTGGAGACAGTAAGCTTCACATGTATCCTATTTAGTTATGGTCAATACGATCAAGGCGCACACACACACGCAGGCGCAACAGCAAGCACGTCTCGTTTTCGCTTGGCCAAGACAGACATTTGTGGTGTCTATGATTGTCTATGTTTGTCACAACTGAGAGGGCAATCCAAGCCTGGTTTTGCCCTTTTTTTCACTCTACTTCCATCTTAGCCATCATCTTTTTCTCAATCTTTTCAGAACAACCGCCGTGGTGGTCGGGCCACCATCTATTTTGCTATAGCCTTTCAGACAGCCGCCATTCTTCTCTTCTTCCTGGAGTCTCTCTTCGAGACAACCGCCATCATGGTACAATCCTGTCGGACAATTTCTCTGCTCCTTCTCTTTATCTCGCCTGATTCTCTCTAACAGCTTCCATCCCAATAAAACAGACTCCGCAATGAACATTCCCGATCCGCAAGTCACTCCGCACTTTGGATACTCTTGAACTTGGATCCTGGAACTTCAACTTTGAGAAAGTTATCATTCTGTATATATCGCATGTATGTCTGTCTGTATGTATCTATGTACGTACGTAGGTAGGTATGTATGTATGCATGCCATGTATGCCATGGATGTATATGATATATTATTTGTGTATTGTGTATCCGCGTTTGTTTATGTCTGGAAATGGGGAATTTTAATGGGGTCGTTGCAAAAGGTTCAGGCAAGTACGTTTATCTTTCTTGTACCATTGCAATCAGACCCTCAAAACAAAAGGGGGCCGATCTACTGACTGCTAGCAATCCAAAATTCCACTTCAGCAAGTCCCAAGCCAACTGCAAGCAAAGGCAATTTTCTTCAAGGGCGGGCGAAAAATATCTTCAGTATTCTTGAGTAGTTTAGCTTCCTTCACAGTCTGCACTGAAGGTGGCTCGAATGGCTGTGGATTACTGGCGAAACGAAGCAGCTGCACCGCAGCGTGATGTGTGCCTTGCTTGACTGACATGAGTGGATGTCGGGAACAGGTTGGATGACATGAGTTTTCCCCAACATAATTGGTACTCTTGGACTTCAGCAAAAAAACAGACAGCACCAACCGCTTCTGGGATCGCAGAATCGCCTGACCGCGTACGGAACATTGTTGGGTCTCAAAGTCAGAAGAGTCAGCTATGGGATCCATTATCCCACAGCTATTGAATGTGATTTGCAAAATGGAGCAGTCATTGCTCCTGTGCTGAGGTCAGCCAGAAGCCCAGGCTGGATTCCTACCTGAGTTCCGTCACTTCATCTCCCTGCCAGGTATCAGGCACAGACCAAAGCATTAGATAGGCGTGTCTTCAAATTGCTGCAGGTAGCAATGCGGCAACCAGTACCACGCAACTCGGTCTTGGCAGTTCAGGCACACAAGCAAACTTAAGAATTATTGAATTGAAATGAAATAATATGAATATAAGGAAGATCAACTTAGTGAGTGAACACATGTTTCAAAGCAGCAGGATGATTTTGAGCATGTTGTCCACAGGGAAGGACCTTTGAAGCTCTTTCAATTCAGACCATCTCTGAACGTACTGCAGCAGCTTTTTGGGAGCACAGATCCCCTTGTGCTTTATGAAGCGGCAAATGAAAACAATACAAAATAGACCAAAATAGTGTCTTAGTATGTCTCAGTTGACTACGTGACGACTCGCTTGTTCCACTTGTTCGTGAATGCTTCGGATACATTGCATTAAAGCTGAGGCAAAGTTGGACTTCGGGAGTGTCGAGAACAGCCTTAAGCATTCTCCCCAGTTTAAACTGAATTGGTTGACGGCACCTTGCAGGATTGATTTTGCTAGGTAGGCGTAGGCACGCATGCCAGAAGTTGGTTTGTCAGTTTGCGTCGTGTAAAACGTGCAAACCAGCCTCAATTGGAAGGCTGGCTATGCACGCGCATAAAAGGAAACTTTGCTGCTTCCCCTCTCAGAAAGCAGCTTCCGAATATTTCTTTTGTCGCGCAAAAGTTGCCTTAAAGTCCAACTGTGAGATGTTGCTGTATTGTTACAGTTGTGGATTTGAATGATAGATCATGACGAAATGTCAGAGTGTTGTAATTGCAATTCCACACTTGCGAGTATATGTGACAGGCGCCTTTCAAGGGAACATTTCTAGATTTTACGACAGGTCTATCGCTTCCTTCCTTTCTTCCATCCTCGTCCCTCCGCTCCTGGCCTCCAGCCTATAGTATATTCCCATGCCTCGAGCGGGATGGTGCACACCGGACCCAATGCGTTTACCCATATCCCCATCTACTGACCGTTCACCTGCCTCACAACACATGTCTGGTTGATATCTATCGTCAGAATTAATGAAACTATGTTATACTACGCATATACCTATATGATATAGTAACTTGTTTCATGTGATCATCAGGGCACATAAGCGCGCGGCCTGTCATACCCTTTCTTTTCAAACCTTGTGCCGAAAGAGAAATCTGGCAGTGTACTTAGGAAGATGCTGTACTATAGTATTTGCAGCGTTTATGGAAGGTAAGGATACTTACAAAGATGAAATAAAATGAATATTCGATCAATGCTGATGTCTTTTTGTTTTGTTTGTTGTTCTTTATTTTTTGAAGTTCTGTTTTTCCATTTTACAGAAGAGCAGCGCTGAGACGAGGTGGCTGCTCCAGTCCTGCACCAGCTTGAATGGAGCATAGATCTAAGCTGAGCCGTTCTGCAAGGGAAGGTAGGGCAACGAAGAAGACATTGTGTTGTAATTTGTATTGTTGCCGTAGTCAGTTTGAAAAGATTTGAAAAGGAAAGTAAATGTGACAAACAATGGGACGCTGAATTCTGGATGGAGAACTATTTTTGATTTCAGAAAGTTTGGTCCTGTTTTGTCCGGGGTCCGCAAACTTGCAAGATACTTTGGAACGACATCATAGAAAGACATACGTTATATTGTGATCGTCAGATGCGTGAACCTTGCTCTGTCGATAAGCATGTTGAAGTCTCAGAGAAACAAGAGTATGTTGGGAAGAATGAGAAATTAGAAACGTTTGAAGCGCTTTCCAAGCAAGAATTTGAAGATACCCTTCCAACATCAAGACTTGGTTAGACATTTAGAAGAATGACAACGCATTGCCTGCGAATTCGTCTTTCGTGCTGTACTTCGACCAATGCAACCACCGCCACCAGTTGCTTGTGCAGATTTAAAGTCGCTGCAGCTTCTGCCGCTCTCCGGAGTAGGTGCATGAAGATCCACTGTCACACTGACATGGCTGAGCCAAAGGTGTGTTGGCAGATCATTGCAGTAAGTGGCAGAGTGAAAAAGATATGTTTGTAGTGGCGGGTAGGCAGGGTTGTAGGAGTATGTGGCTGTACCTGCACAGCGACATCAAGACGAGGTGAGCAGCGTTCTCAATTCCATATTTAACATTGGTCACATCTTCAGCTACTAGAATTCATACTCGTAGTAAGCTTTTTCCTGAAGTTCGTAAAGGTATCCGTAAGGTTTGATGGAAGTCATGCATAAAGTTCCGCAGAAATGATTTTTAAAGATTATGAGAAATTATTTTCGAATCCATTTCAAATATTTTATCTTCTAATTGTATATAATTAAAGGCATTTGGAAAATACTAAACAATATGAATCCGGGCCGTAAGCAAACCGTTTGCGATACGTAAGCCTACCGTAAGCGAATATAGCCAGAAGTGAGCGCTGGCCCATCGGATCGGTTTTACATGGTTTCACTAAATGTCCGGACGTCCAAACATATACCTCCTTGTAAAAGGGCAACGCAACGGACTACCAATAAATCATAAAGCAACAATAGATTTGTACAGAAAATTCATGATTAAGAATTTGCAACCTTATTTTGCCGTAAGGTTGCGGTAGGCTTATATTATAGATACATACCTGTCGATTATGTTATAAGCTAAAACCTGAAAAATATAATATAAGTATTTTAGTTTTGCTATTAAGCGCACGCTTGGATGTTCGAAGCAATTACAATAATTTTTATAGAGGAAGATCTAAGTCGAAGGCTATATGCGAGATATTTAATGAAATAAACATTAGAAATATATATTTTTTAATATTATATAATTTATATTTATATATATTTAATTAAAATTTATTATTATTTTTTTATATTTAATTTAAAATCGATTTAATTAATTAATATATTTATTTTATAAGAAAAAAAATATTAATAACAAATTAAGATAATTAAATTTAAATATTTAATATTTATATATATATTTATATATTGAATTATATAAATATAATTTAATTTTATTATATATATTGAAATATCTAAAAATATTTTATTTAA
>DF244169.1:0-42570 GCA_000507305.1 Breviolum minutum Mf 1.05b.01 | reverse complement strand
ACCCAAGTATTGGGCCATGCCAAGGGCTGAGAGCATCCCCAAGACCATCGATCAATCCACAGAACGTCAACATTTGGCGAATTTCAAGAAGACAAATAAGAGAAAGCATCCAAAGTAAACATGGGTATATAAAGTGACAATAACAAATCGAAAAATTGAAAATAAAAACACAACACAAATTAGCAAATTCATTTGATCCAGCTGCATGACTTGCTTTGTTTGTCTTCTAACAGCGATCCTGCCATGGAAATGGCCACTCACAATGTATACTTCAAGGCTAAATAGCTGCCGCCACCAGCAACGATATCCACAACACCACCTGAGGGGAAGGGAAACCACTGAGCTGCAGTATTGTGACATTTTGAGAGATGGCCCATTATTGCACTCAAACATCTAAATAAACTAAAGAAACCACACGTTTGGTCATGTTTCGTATTCCAGATTATTCCTATGAATAATTGAGTCCATTGTGAGCCATATTTCCATATTCAAGATTAGGTTGTTCACCTGTAGAAAAAGGTCATTAGGTCAGAAACAACTTGGAAACGTAAGCCAACATAATGCTTGGAAACGATTGTTGCAATACGTATGCCGTATGCTTGTTGTGCATACTCCCGAAGCTGTCACCACTTCCCAATGCTAGCAGCTGAGAACCAAACTTTTCAACTCATCCAACACGTGAGGCGGAACATTTCCAACGAATCCAATTGGTATGGCTGCACCATCCTTCTTGAAGGCGAACATACCTCTGTCCAACACGCGTTTCGGTCCGCAAGGGTTGAAACTTGAAACTTTGCCAACCCATGATTCACTCGGAGATACCAAAAAGCTGCCTGAACATCAAGGTATAAAAATACGCATATATCATATATGTATAAACATGTTATATAATGTTATATATTATACACAGTATAAATCTGCATTCCGAAACATAAAAAACAGTTGCAACCGCATCTGACCAACGACCTGAGATTGGTTCGATGGTTGCCTTCAGCAGTCAAGCTGAGTCCGATGTTACTAAAGAGGTCCTCTCATCTGTCCAATAAAACTTGGCTCTCACCGTTCCTGCCTGAAACAATGGCTATGCTGCTATGCTGCTATGCTATTCCAACAAACAGTAATGATACACTTACCATGTATGGTAAAATATTCCGATGTAATACACCCAGGCAATCATAAATCGTGGTTGTAATTTCACCTTCTAGCGATACATCCAAGCTGTTGCTGCCAAAGATACCCCACATGTTGGGCTTGCACAAATGGCTCACCGAAACAACATCACTGGTCAATTCGACTTCTGCGTTTGCCTTTTCCATTGTTCCATTCCCAAAATCATCAAGAACTCCCCAAAGCACCACACTGCCTTGGTGCAAAAGGTGAATCTATATTGTGGCTGTTCAACAAGGTATAGTACCCCCCCCCCCCGACGAAATAAAGGTTTACATCATTTGGTCTCTCTCCGCAATTGTCTTTCAATACCTCGAGCAACTACTCTACATTGCAGCAAAACTCTCTAGCAGAAACAAATACATGTAGCGCTTTAAAGCGGTTCCCCTAGAGGAAAAAAAACAGCAGAGTGCTTCTGGAGGGGGGTGGCACCATATCTAAAAGGTAATGAACTCGTTGATCACGCAATATTTGACCAGCGCATCTTTCAATCACAGAGTTTCGATTCTTTAAAGGAGACATTTTTTCGGACTCCTCCGTATATTTCCGAGAAACACCAACCCCCTACATCCACCAAAGGGTCCCGATAATTCCTCTCACTCCGTCTTTTTGTTCATTCATTTTGAGTTAACCAAACAACGTACCATCATCCTACCTCTTTTACAGTTCAGGAACTAGGGAGGTGTTTGTTTGCAAAGCAAAGTGCATGGAATGTGTTCTAGCATCTTTGAATCACTGTAACACTGATTGTTTAATTATATGCAAATATGATTTAAAGGAGCAGGCTACATGAATTGTCCAGCCAACATCCATGTTTATCAACAATTTGACTGGGTGACTACCTTGCCACCAAGCTTCCATCCTCCTTGAGGGCTGCGAAAGTACAGGAGCCAGTTCCAATGGAACGCACAGGGGCACCCTTGTTCAAGCGACTTCTCCTTTGATGGGACACACATGCTGAATCATTGCCCTTCAATTTCTGATGCCTAACCAAATTTGACCACGAAAAAGCACTCATCGAGATGACTGATCCGCACAACAATCAAACTTTGTACACCTACCAGCGCCATAGGACACCTTTTGTCATGATATAATGGGACTCGAGACGAGCACTGTTCATTGAACATCCCAGCTTCAATTCATCTGGCAGGTGTGCTCCATCCTCGAACAAGGGCATGGGTATGGAATGGCATAGGATGAACTCCTACTCAAACAATCATTCCCTTTTGGCAGTTCTACTAGTTGCTTGCAGCTCGGTATACACATATCACCGGACGGTAGGGACGGGAGGTTCCCCGAAGAACTCAATTGTTTGATGAAGCAAATGTAATAAAACACCGCTATTTACGGTGTTTTCAGCTCATATTCAAATAGCATCTATGTTGATGTTGCGCGAACATATGTCTTGTTTGTTCGCAACAATCAGAAGATTTTTCATGACTTGCGTGGATACATTTTCATCACAACATATCGAAACTGCATAGCCTCGCGTGTTTACGAGACATGCCCTCAATTGTGCGTGTGGAAAAAATGCTTGATTTTATTGCGCCTGTCAGCGAAAATGACTTCCCATTGTTATTTACAATGAATCTGGGGCCCTAACAACATGACAGTCAGCCTTTTTTTCTTGGAGCATGTGAGTCAGAGTTGCCACAAAGGCTTTTTGAAAGCATCTGTGGGAGACACCAAGCCAGACATGCATTTCATTTTGTGGCACCGCAGTGCTTGCATGATGCGAGCCAAGCCTGGAGCTTTGTTTAAGAAGCNACCCCACCCGACCATGTGGATCCCCGGGAAACCTCCCGTCCCTAGGGTCACCGGAACCCATCAAAAGTTTGCATTTCTCTATGGGCACTATGGCACCTGCTGCTTGGCAAGAGACAAATTAGACCTGTCTGGAATTTCTGTTGTTCAGCTCAATTCTCCAAATTGGTCAAAGCCAAATACTACCCTGGACAAACTAGGAACAAATGCCTATCATGTTTTCATATGTTTTCCTTGTTCGAATATTCATAATTCAAAATGATAATGGCTGTGGTGGTGGTTGTAGTGATGATGAGCACGGATGTATGACAATGACGACAGCATCAACCAAGACGCAGGTGCACAGCCCCAAGCGACCACTTCACCAGTGTCCTGCAATCCAACGTAATTCCCCAAACAAACAAATCTGAAATCCTGTCGATTCTCATTGAAACCATGAACACGTGTCAATTCTGTTGAAATGTATTTGAAGGTTAAAAACTAATGTTAAGAACGGTACTATAGTAACTATAGTCAGTATTGATTCCATTATACCGTGATTAGATTAGAGTGCTAGTGACATCTCAAGTTGTCTCATTGTCGACCATAGCCAATGTGCAAGTTTTTTTCTTCCCATCACTTCACAGCTTCAGTGCCTTAGCTTTTCCTGGGCACTCAAATTGAATACCATCCTTTAGCAAAGTCTTCGGCATGTCATGGCAAATGCAATGATTACTCCAACTCCTCCATGTGAATGGCTTCCGCATGGAAAAAAAAGTTGCTTTACATCTGCGGGTTCCATTGCTTATCCCTAGCATGCAATCATGTATATGTAGAGATGTACGTGTTGACTGAAGATCCAACGACTTGCACAAATATATTGAATTCATCTAGCAATTAGCAATATCCCCCCCCGCTCTCGCGAACCCTAGAATCTTTTTGGAAGTTTCAATGACAAATAACGTAAAATAGCGGTGCTTATCTTATTTCAGCGATCGAGCGGTATCTTCAACGATGCCCATCCAATTTTCTATGTGTTCCCCGACCTTGAGGGCTACAAAGACATTGTCGGAGCCGACCACGGAGATCACCCCACTAGACAGTTGGTCCTTTGCACATAGGTTTTGTTGGGTTTTCGGGCTGTTGTACTGTTGATGGCTGAAATCCTGCACCAGTTGAAGTTGGTACGAGTAGTTTATCCCATCATTTTTCTACAAGGTTTCCAAACCCACGTGTTGCAGGATTTCTTCCATCCACAGTAGCAACTTCTTTAAGCCAAGCATTTTTTAATCGCATAAACAACATCACATTTGAGAAATCATGGAGAAATCAACTGTAGAAACTAGTAGCTGTACGAATCTTGGTGTGATGAGGATAGAAGGCAAGAAACAACCATTATAATTCATGAACGGAAAAAACAATTGTTGTTTTTCTGGATGTGATGCTGATAGACATTGGATAGGTGCAGGAGATTTTGTTCCAGAGAAGGCGGCAATCACCCGAAAACCATGAAGATTGATAACAACCAGTGCCTTGTCCCATGTCAAATCTTTAAGTGGCATGATAAACCTCAATAAACCCTGAGAATCTTCTGTACAACATGTTGCCAGGAATCTTGACACGGCCTTGAAACCTACATCTGACCAGGGATTTCAGTGCTGCACTTCATCATGGATGAAGTTGTATTACATATATGTTCCATAGGATTTAGAATTCGTTTGAAAGCTTCAGATCCTTTTCCTGAATCAAATGTCTTCAAATGTTTTTTCCGGAAAAACATCTAAAAATAAAACGTCTCAGATCAATTTACCACGACTCTTGATGCCAACTTGTCCTAGAATTTTTTAACTGTTAATCATCCCAAGTATTTCCAATTGAGTTCAAAAGGTTGGACGAACCAAATTCCCATGTGGGGTTGTAACTCGGCTTTGACTCCACGGGTAACAAGGTCTCAATGAATAGAGCGGCCATAGCTCGTGCCAATTTAAGGGAGTTGAACAAACGTGGCAAATCATGCAGAATCCGACCGACCGCCGAACCAAGTAGGTCAAATTTGGATAAATTTGGTACGTGCGTCCTCGATGTATCCTGTACAGTCGTCATCAAATATACAACACGTCATGCAAAAATTCTATGCCACAAACTTGGCAAGAATTATCTCACCAACATCTCACCAACTCTTTCATGCATACAATTTCATACCAGTTCTAAAATTGAGATCATGTGGCATACACAGAACTTCACCAAGCGTCTTGTACGGAGTAAGTCTCCCCTTTCTCTTCTGATTCATCCTCCTCCTGGCCGTCATCGCCTTGGAACAGTTTCGTGAATGGAACCCTGGGTGATCAGAATGATGTGATGCCAACACATGAGCTGTTGAACAAACACATCAACATGCAACATGAAAAGAATCAGCTGTGAGATGTTGCTGGATCCGACATATAACGTATCGTATAAGTTTAAGTGTAAAAGCTGCGGTGTGCCAACAAGATCTTGCACTACCTACTACTTACGTATCCAAAAAGCTTACAAGACACGTTGCCCAAAAAAGCAAATCGCCACTTTTTCAACTTCTGTCCCAAAATGAGCTGCCATGTGTTTCTATCCAAACCAAAATAGCATCCTTTGTTGTGTAGCATCTGTAAACATCTTCCCTTTTCCATCGTTTCCAGTGGATTTGATCTGCCTTTTTTTATGGCCAGGCGCTAGCCTCTTCGTCATCTTCGGAGTCCGGACCCCATGTCACAATCATCTCTCCACCACTGCGACGGGAGATTCATCAGGACGAGGTGACCCAACTGTGATGCCAACTTGGTATGCACAATGCCGTATGAAAAAAACAAATAGAAATGTTCATACCCCTGGTTGGAAGACAGTTTTCCTTTTGAAATGGTCCCTTTTCAAGGATTTCAAGGGACGTTGTTTTTCGCGCACGTTGTTTTTCGCGGGGGGGGGGGGGGGAGATAAACTCCAATTTACCAAAAGGAGCTTTCGGAAATGTCACAAGAAACCAGTGACAGTGGGTATTCGATGGTATCAAGCAAATGAACCACTAGTTCTTGTGGGTGTTTGGGTAATAGAAAGAAACATCAAACTTGAGTCTCAAAACATTGCACACACACTACTGTTCACTTTGTCGAGTTCCCCAAACAATGGCCTACAAGGTGACAAAATCACTAGCATATTTCGCATTCAGGCTCTGAAGTCACCACAGGGACTCATCTTGACTTGCAGAATCTGTTGATGAGTCCCTCAAATCTGATTTGACATGCTGTCCTTCACTTTCGAGACCATAGATGCATAGTTTTTGCGTGAAAACCCAGCCACAAAAAGTCGCATGTTCATGCATTTACATCAGAAATGAAATTCTGGGATAAATAATCCATTCAATGTGACAACCTTCTTGAATAAACACAAATCTAGTACACCTGAGAACGCAAATGACCTATATTTTGCTCCCTACAACTCCTGTTTAAAGGGCCAATCAACTCCTCTCCCCAAACGACAATGTGGTGCCTATCAGCCCGGCCCCAGGTGACCACTCGACCACCATCTTTCAACGCAGCGAAGGCGTTTCCTGCACCTGGGGTTGTTGTGCGAAAACTCGGTGGCAAAAAAGAGCAAAACAAGACATTGGAAACGTAAGTGTAAGCCTCATGACATAGGATGTATGATCAAGTGATGCACTATGGTGTTGCTAGAGGTGCTTCTCTCTTTAGTCTAGAAAGACTGGGTGCACATGATCGGGTATAAATGTGAGTCTACGCAGTGTCAAACAATTCAATTGCTTCATATCATCTATAATTATGTAAATGTGTGCAACAAGAACAATATAAGCATATTCTGACTCTGTTCTTGTTAGTTCACACACACGTTCTACCTTTTTTGTTTATCTTTTCTGTTGTTGCCATTGTCACTGTTGTCATCACCCTCATCGCTCTTGTTTCCGGAACTCCGACGAGACTCTGCTGATTGATAAAACCCCATGCTGCAGGTCTTCAGCAACATCTCGGGAATTACCACCTCAATTCCACGAAGAAATGAGACCATTGGAAGAGTTGTATTGCTTGACCAAACCAAAAAAATCCAGGTTTGATGGTGTGACCTCACATATCCCTTGGTGACATTGTAAACATGGCTTGATCTAGTGACAAAACCAGCTGCCCCATACAGTGTTGTTTTGAAATGTATGGTCTAATTGTGTGTATTCTGTATGATTCCTGGCGACTCTGAATACAGTATTCATTTCTCAGGTTCGGCTAAAGCCATCTAGATCATCAGTAAACACTTCAACCTTTTCCAAAGTCCCACTCAGTGTGCGGGTCATGGAACCATTGACACCATCAATTTTCTTATTTCCACCTTCCCAGTCGTGAAATACCTCTGACAGACTTAGCACCAAGACCTCAATAGTATCCAAACATAGCGACTTTGTAGAGGTGTTTGCCGCATTTTTTTCATATCAACTTTGCTGCAGTATGACCAAAAAACCCTACAAACCCAGCCAAGTCATCAATCCAAAAGTCCAAAAATTGCCAAGGGACCAGAGTCATGATTGCCCCAAACGATACATGCTCCACTCTTGGTCAAAGCAGCAAATGCTCCAGAATCTGTGCACGGAGAACATTATCCAGATATCATGGGATGTCCAGTATACACTGTATACACTTTGCAAAATGTACGATATGCAAGTACATCTATCTTTCCATGATTGCACATGTAAACATACTGACAGTGCTTGCATGTTAAACTGTTACATAGCTGCTTCGTTTTGTTTTCGTGTAGTGTGTATCTAATGATAAGCTACATTCATCAAGCTCTGAGATAAGCTGTATTCAATGTCCAAAGGAAGGCACCTCTGAAGGAAACATTCTCAGTACTTTGGACATGCAATACATGTTTATTGCTGCAAAACTCATATCTGAGCAAACTATAGTACTTGCCCAACCCTAAATTCCCGTGTCAAATAACAGAAGACAGTGAGTTCGGGTGATGCCGTCCCTAACGAATCAGTGATGGAGCATGCCAATTCAGGCAGAACAGTTGATAGACAAAATGCAGGTTAAGAACCTAATAGATTGGAATGCCTAAAACGCCTCTAATGACTCTAATGAATGGGATATTTGCTTGATATAAACTGTTTGACTTTGTGCAAGTTTTTCTTGTCCAACAGTCTCGCAAAACACTCTCCACGGTATCACAACTTACCCTCCTGGGAACGATGGCATATCCCGGCACTTTTGAGTCGATGATTTTCCGGCATTCCAGTGCAAGGTGGGATATGTTAGTTAGTTCCCTGGATCGTAGATTCGTCACCATTGATACCCAAATCTCCAGACCTGAAGTACCCCAGGTGCCAGTGATTGACACGACATCCACCAGTTTGTCGGCAACACCTGAGGTCGCACGACTGGTTGGATCGAAAAACTACTGGTATGAAAGGGGATTTGTCTTAAACATGTCCCATTGTTTTCAGGCACTAAATAAACAAACATACTATGGGGTTTGCAGTGTGATTCTTGTGAATATCTTGGAAACATACACCTCTTCAGAAAAGAGGCCCATAAAATATGGGATTGCACATGCTCGAAGTTTATATACATTCACATACACATAAATATATAGATCTATTTCAAACATTTGTATACATTTGTGTATATATAAATAGATATATAGATATATATGTATATAACATGATTACTCTACATATATTGTATGTTTTTCCCAACTTCAGCGAAGCAGTTTCCTCAGATTTGCATCCAGGATACTTTCACAGTTTCCACCAAAAGACGCTTTTCCCCAGGTAACCACCTCTCCAGTCTCCTGGTATTTTTTGCAAACAAAGGACCAGCAATAAATAAGACCTCAACTTCTACTTTGGTTCATATCGAAAAAACTGTTCCAAGTATACCGTCATACATATCTTCGTAGCAAACAAAGTCCTCGAAGAGACGTGCAAGGTGCACTTAGACAAACACCTTTGAAGGATATTGTCTAGGGTTGAAAGGTCTACGATATCATATAGTGCAGCATTAAATTATGTATGTATATAAAAATATATATATATACATCAAACATATACAAACATATCGTATATAATATATAAAACTATATACATATAGGATGTACATTCAACTTGCATATACAAAGATATACTTCAGTGTATACAGTGTGAATACATATGCACATACATTGGACATGATCTGAGCTCGACAAATCCCCAAAGCAAACTTCATCGATTCTCCTAATGTATTACCGTACCATTTCAACACATTTCGGATCCTTCAAAGCAGCAAAGGCTTCCGATGTGTGCGCGATGGTTTTCACCCCACTACACCTAAGCTCTTCAGTGGCAGTTGCAGTGCCATTGTGTCCACACTAACACCATCAAAATGGAGGCCTGCAATGACACTAGGAACCATGTTAGAAACATGTCAATATCCTACAACTTGAGATAGTAGAAATATGCAATTTGCTGATGTACTGATTTCAAAATATGTCAACCAGGTTGCTGAACACTTGTACATATGTAAACAAAAATATACACATATGGGTGTCAATCCATATATGCAAACAAATAATACACATACCAGTAGCGATCAACTACACATGTGCAGAAAAAAATATGTTGATGTGGATGAAGGCAACTCTAAGTGGTTTGGAGGAAACAGGTTAACCGCGTGTCACTTTGTGCTAGGCACGGGACGCCAAAGCAAACCCCTAAACACTCTTCACAAAACAACCTTCAACAAACAACACCATAACAATGAGTCTTCCAACCAAACATCAAACTGCTTTTTGACCTGTTGTTATTTGATCTGTTATTATTCCGCATGTAAAAATGTGAACCACCTTCCCACAAATGTCGATATAAGGAAAGCACTGTATAATACACACATACATATATGTATATTATATATATATATATATTATGTATGTATATATACATGTACATATATGTAAATAGATGTGAATATGCATATGTATGATACATACATCATATGAGCGGCGGGTCCACAAAATACTTGTTTGCGGAACATGCCATCAGCAACCTTCCCCTATCGGTCATGGAGGTTTCTGGTCTGGGAACTATGTGTCACGTTCAGTAGGTTGAAGCAAATGCAAACAACTATGAAATATTCGGATGCACCTGTTGTTCATCTTGGCTACACTTACTATAGTAGGCATCTATTAACACATTGACATGAACCCTGTGGGTAAATATATGCAACTGGAACAAAATAAAAGATATCATTTTCTTTGGTCCACAACAAGGACAACAAACTATAAACCTTGAGCTGTGGTCAAAGCCTTTTGTTGTTACCCAGTCTGGTATCAAAGAGTTCGTTCAAAAACAAGAAATGATTTTCACATGTTTTCACCACAGCTGGTCTTCTCAATTAAACTTGTTCAGTTCCACATTGGGGATGGTCTTGGGGGGTCCCCTATCGATCATGAAGGTTTGGTAGGCCACCCCAATTCTCAAAGTCCACCCCTTACTACTCTGTTCATCCAGTAATTTTGTTGGCTATTCATATCTATCATCATCCGGCATATTGATATAGTATCTTTTGAGTATATATATATATATATCAACCATGCATCATCTGGGCCTCACATATAGCTTACGAAACATAGGTGTCACCGGTCCACGTGTTGCTGCCCCAAGGTGCAACTTTTCAGCCTTCTCTTTCGGAATCCAACCACCGGAGTGTCGGCGACCCCAACATACCACCTGGACACCAACATGGCTGGTGAAGCTTTCCCAAAGCAAACACCTGATGGCTTTGGAGTTTGATCCTGTTTGAATTCTTTGCTTTTCATGATAAGTTGATGGATTCAATAAATGTAAGTTGAATATTGCATGGTTTCTTTAGGGCATATCACCTTGTGATTAGATTCCTTGTCTCTTTAAAACTTCCCATGCGGGAAATCCTATCAAATTCGTGCATGAAATTGGAGCCTTGCCTTGCCGCCCTCCTTGATGGCAGCGAAGGCTGCCATATTGGCGTAGATGGCATTGACTCCCTCGGATAACCTGTTTACAGCTATGGCAGTTGAAAGCAAACATCACCAATTGTAGAGTTGTTGTGTTTAGTCTGTTGTTCCGAAACAGAAGGAAACTCATCTAAATGATGGGTACTGTTGCTGAGCGAGCAACTGTCATTTGCCATCCAAAAACAACTGCATCCAAAAACATACAGGTACCAAGGATCTTAAGACTCCAATTCAGCAAATGTTTCAGAAACAATTGGAAATACAACAATAAAATCCAAATCTGAACTGTTTATCAGTGGTTCCATGCATTCAAAAAAAAACAGCAGCGAAATTCACTTCCAAGTGGCTCAGCTTTTTGCTGTTCCCAAGTGTGCCTCAGTTTCTTAGCCGTTCCATTTTTCATCCAATCCCAGTAGATTCCAAACGATCCGAAAGTACCCCAAACAAACTTAACGTCAAAGCGCTGCGACCATGGTGTTTTTGTGTATGTCTGCAGCCTTGCACAAGTTGAAATCGAATACTGTAGTTGATCTTGAGACGTCAAATATAACACAAACGACCAAATCCTGAAATCCTGAACCGTGTCCAATTTGTTTAGGTTTGAAGCCGAGCAACATGTCCAATCAAATAGGTATTCTAGTGGCATAGACTGACATATTAGATACTAATAGGGTATCAACATCAATTTCACTAAGATAATATTAGGCAACAGGAACCCAAAGTTTTTATACACTTGGTTTCAAATAAAACATCAAATGTCCAAGATGTTGGGACAGCAACGTTGGGTTTTTCTCCCCAGGATTGCCCAGGAACAAATGGGAAATTCGTATGGATCAAGGTGTGGAACTTGATATGAATCCTGGCAAAAGGTGGAAAACAAAAATAACACTCATTAGCTGTTTTTTTTGGCAAAATCGCACAGTTTTATTGTCTCAAGTTGACCGCTGCCAAGCAGCTGAATTAAATCATCATCAACATCATCTTCCCCATCTGATTCTTCATAAAGGCCATCCAATTCTCCAGGACAAAACACCTGAACAAAAGCAAATGCTGCCATGGAGCTCCCCCCCCCAGCCACAACACCGGAAAACCAGTTTCCCGGGTTAGCACATGTAAAGCAACAAGCATTATTAATCAGAAAAGATACATAAACATCGCAATAATTGGCTGTAAATCATCTAGACTGTCACAATCCATGGTATTTCAGTCAATATCATATCTGTGTCTCTCTCTCTCTCTCTCTTTCTCGCTCAATTACATACCTTCACTATGTTGAGAAACAATAACTGCAGCCTGATTCGGCGTTGATGTTTGCATTTGGTAACTTTTGGAGTCGTCTCACTTTCTGGTTGAGACCTATTGGGATGATCTCAGGTGATTTGCTCAGCTTGCTTAGTCCCCGAAAGATCCAGTCTTTCTCGTGAACCAAAAGCTTGCAGGAATAGATCATATTACAATATAGTATCCATATTTTCTTTTAGTTTTGAGTGTTCAACATAAAATGTAAAACACGCAGTAACACTCTACACATCAATCATGTATCAACACATGAATCAACACATGAAATCAAATATATGTATATATAAATAAATATTTAGTATATAAATATATATATATATATATGCTAGCTCCCCCCCAAGACCCATATTTTGACTCCTTGGCAGATATTCATGTGTCAGAGCATTGTTTTCCATGTTGATGTGGAGGAGTTACAGGACTTCAGAAGATATTTTGACTCCTTGGCAGATGTTCATGTGTCAGGGCATTGTTTTCCATGTTGATCACCATCTTACTAGTTCTGTTCATATAATTCCCTTTTCATTTTGGAAAAAGTCCTGTTTTTACAGACAGCCTGTTTGTTGATATTGAGATTCTTCCTTGCAAGCTACTTCCCTTTGAAAAAGTCCGGCCTTCAAAGAAAGAAGGCTACTTCGCTTTGAAAAAAGTCCGGTCTTCAACTCAAAGAAATGTTTTTCTGTATGTATCAACTGAACTTTCCTAAGTAGTCCTTTCTTTGAAGAACAATTTATACTTTATCATTCTTAATAGGCATTCTTCCTGATGATCCACTTTCTTTCTAAGTAGCATTTTTTCTTGAAAGAGAGTCACCATCTTATTAGTTCTGTTCATACAATTACCTTTTCCTTTGAGAAAAAAGCCCTGTTTTACGGACAGCCTGTTTGTTCATATNCTCACATGTTTGTGTATGTTGCAGCTTGGATGCAGCATGACAAGAAAAGGACGACAAGGTGTGCAGGCAGCAAGTGTGCAGCTTGGCTGCTTGGCAGGCTGGCCTTACAACTTGCAACAGTGTCAGCTTGGCAGTTTGACAGCTTGGATGTGCAACAGTTGCAGCTTGGCTGCTGGACTGCTTGGCTGCTTAGCAGCGTAACTTTACGACAAGTGCAGCTTGGAAGCGTGACAGCTTGGCAGCGTGGCTTTACAACAGTTTGTTGCTTGGCTGCTTGACAGGGTGAATAACTGCAGAGCAGGAATCCCAATAACATGCAACCATCACTGGACCAGACATCAACTCACCAATACATATTATCATTCCAAAGGTCTGGATCAAGGTCTGGATCAAATCCTTTCGAAAGGTCTGGATCGGAGGTCTGGATCGGAGGTCTGGATCGGAGGTCTGGATCGTGTGTGGGAACGGGGCTTGATCCAGACCTTACATTTTGAGCCGCAGCCATATATATACATAGACGGCCAAAACGTATGATTTGCCCAAGACCCTTTGGGATGGGTCGAAGGAAAGCCAAAAAAACATGGCAGGCGTGAGGAATTTGGGTAATCGTAAATTGATGTAATTGTCATGCGCGGGACATGGGTCCTTGACCGACGTCCCTCTCAAATCCGAAACCCTAAACCCTAAAACATAAACTCTAAAACCCAAACCCTAGACCCTAAAACCCCGCAAACCCTAAACTCTAAAGCCTAAACCCTGTGTGGGCGAATCGAGTGTTGTGGGTATACAAATATGATATACAATATCAAGTTTTGTTTCAATTCAAAGATAGATTGAAAGTTGTATCAATGTTGCAGCCACTGATTTACTGGTACTGTATAACAAAAGTCAACAACTTCCTGCAAACTCGATCCTCCATGTTCCATCTCTATGTCCGAGGAGCTACAGCACCTTTCTTAGTCACAGCCGCCACAGCTTTTTCACTAGCCACCACCGACATGAGACCCCCAGACGTCAGCTGCTGCAACGCCGAACTTGCAGGGATAGACAACATGTGGGAAACATCTGAATATGAAGGGACTTCTGGAATGATGTTTTACTTGAACAAAAAAACATTAAAAAGAAAAACATTATGTATCTCATCTCTACACTAATGTACGTAATATTACAACATCTGGATGTATTGAAAAATATTGAGATTGGTATCATCATTCAAAGAAAATCTCCAATACAGACCTGTTTGACAGTAATTATCTCTAAATCACCTTCAATGTTTTGCAAAACATGTTCGCCGTACATGTCCCAAACCTTGTCATTCTGAGTCGGCCCGGTTTCTTCCCACCTGGATTCAGGCCGCTCGCATATGGCGCCCCAGGGCACGCCGTAAAAGGAGCGTTCCGTGCGGATGGCCGTGAGGACAAGAGGATGAGTCCAGCTTCCACCTGACCAGCTGCTGGAAATGGAAAATGGAAGATGATTAGATGATTGAACATCATGAGTGGCTCACCCCAGGCTCAAACTTCAAAAACCTTCTATCCCAGTCTACCATTGTAGACCTGTTTTCCATGGTGGGATACCCGCTATCCCAGTTATTGGTGTTTGAAACCAAACAGAAACTTTTAGATCTTGGCCTGAAAGATGCCGGGAATCTGCCGTCAAAACCTCTCCCTCTGCGTTCATCAAACTCAAATCTCCTGGATGACAAGACTTGGCAGGCTTGACAATTGGATCTCCCAAAGCAATAAGAATCAAGTAGGTGTTATACAAATCGTTGTCGGACAGGAAAAAAAGGCCAAATATAGCCAAATGTTCCATAAGTTTACTGGCCTATATATCTCTTGGGGTTCCTTTATCCTTTTGCAAGAAATGACAACAAGCCGACATGGCAAGAAAACACTTTGGGTGAAACTCTGGAGCTCTGCATGTTCCATAGTGATTGCTGAAGTAAACGTCACATTGTCATGACTGTTCTAGGCATCTATGTAATGTGCAGCGTACCTTTAAAGAGTCTTGAACAGGTCTCCCCAACATCTTTAAGCTTCAGAAACTTTGAACACCTTGAACCAGGAAAAAACACAAACAGGGTGGGTGGTTGAGCTATATCTGAAAACACACACAGGAATGAACCTGGGTGGGCGTAAAGCATTGTTAAACAATGTTAAACAACTACCACTTGGGATGAAAAAGAAAAACCCCCCTCGAATACAGTGAAACCAATCTGATACATTGAGATAACATCAAACTAAAATCCATCCATGTCATATTATGAGAGTATCACATGGTTTGGAACATACTTTTTTACTTTCACCTGAAACAAACTTAAATCAACTGTAAATCATTGATATTTTCGGAGCTTCTAATGTGCCTGGCACTTGGCTTCAGAGTGCTCATTACTCAGAAAGTTTCAATGAACATCAGTTCTATGATTTTATGATTGATTTTGAAATATTGTGAATAAATAATATATATATATGTTGTATATATATATATATTGATTCTCAAATCCAACCCTACTATCCGAATTGGTGAAATTATCACTCCAAGGTCGCAAAATTGAAATCTGAAAGGAGTTGCTGTTGAATCAACAGGTGGGCAAAATTCGGCGGGACTCATCGGCATCAAGAAAAACACCGGGGAGCAACCCTTTGATTTTGTTTGTGCACAAGCAGCAACATGAATGCTTGCACGGCAAAAAGTTGATTGAAAGCACTGTGCATGATTAGTGAATCATCCAACAATTTGTCGGACATCTGATACAACTTCCTGTACTTTTACCGCCCATGCCTGTCCTTCAGACCAAAAAGGTAACGATCTCATTTGTAGCTTCAAGGCGCGCAAACCGAAACTTCCTGTCAATCATTGACCAAAAAAAACCTGAGCCTCTGAGCCTTCACCTTCGAATGCAATTTCTGAAGCAGCAAATCCAAACACGGACTAGTTGGCGGTTGAACCAACCCATTTAGATTTCCCCACGCATCGGGGTTGAAAATAAAAAATATTTGAAACCACCTACTACTGTATCAGAATTCTTGTTTGCCCTTTGGCCCCAAAGGGGCCCTTTTTTCATGTCCAAGTAGCCACTTTCCATTTCCACCGGACCCAAAATGTCATCGCCATTCAGGCTGCGAACCACAACCACAGTCATGGCGTTGTTTAAAGCTCGAAAACGAAAATGAACTAGTATATGACTTGAAAAAGTTACCTGGTGCCATCGACTAGAATTTCAAATGACTGGAATGCATTTTAAATGGGTCCAAACATATCTAATGCCAAAGTGTACACTCACAGCCTTCTGACTTTAAAGATACAGCTGAGGATCGGTTGTTGTCGTTGATGTTTGCATTCCGTGTGAAGGTTCCCATTTGATTTTGGGATCTTCTTCAATCTGATTCAGATTAGGATTGACTGATAAGCCAAGTGAGCGAAGAGATCGAGCAATTAAGTATGGCACCCATTTTGTGACTCCTGCAAATTTGGGATTTGTATGCATTCAAATGAATCTATGATACAGGTGTGCGTAAATACGGTACCAGGACCAGTACAGTCAACAAAAAAAAACGTATCATATATACATCATCATCTCCCACAGGGGCGTTGCACCTGCGATGCCATTTGCTGCAAGGCCGCCTGTGTCTCTTGTCGGTGGATTGCTACTGAACCAGTGATCAGCGATAGCCATGTCAAATGATAACCATGCTAAATGAACCTAAAACCATATTATTTGATACTATTTGTGGGAAATCTATGGAAACCTATTTAAAAAAAATACACCTCCGCATTTCTTGCATCAACAGTATCGATGCTAATCCAATCCGACACAATCTCGGGAGACATTCTCACCTCCCAGGGTCTGGCCTCAGCACCTGACAATGACTTGAAAGGTGGTGGAGGAGTCTCGACCTGCAATGAATTGCTTTTCAAGATTTCCAAACAAAGGCCTTTTGTTAAAGGGAAAATAGAGGAAATGATATGTATGTAAAAATTACAAACCCATGATGTAAAGAAACATTGTACTGTATTACGGTATATACAACATATTCAAAAGATCAGTGCATAGGGGGTATTGGTCAGTGTACATGTAAACAATTTTTTTGTTGCAAAAAAAAATGTACATGGCAGTAGTTGTCTGGTATAGAGAATGCTTAAATCTAGTCTTTAACAGAGTAGTACGTTACGTGCACTGAGATATGGTCACTCACTGGTCCACACCTCCAAGGGGATCTCCTTCGGTGGAGGAGTCAAATCAACAGATGGAAGACCTGAGCGGCTCCCCAGTTTTTGCACTGCATAGATTGCAATCATGTATGCATAGATTCCATATGAACATGTAGAATATGTATTTAACGCACTGCACATTGATTTAAACATGTATAGATGATACAAGAGAGGCAAAACAATTCATGTATTGAATCTCCACTTGTTTCTTGCAGGTTCAGGACAACAAGACCTACTTTCCAGAAACCTTTGACGTTCTGATTTAAGCTTGTCGTTCTAGTTATTCAGCTGTTAAGGGATCAAGTATGAGCTTTCTCGCTTAGCCCGAAGAGATAGGGCCAAAACTGGTTGGAACTCTCCAGAGCTGCCCGAAACAATGTAGATATCATGTTTTGTCGATGCGTGTCCATCCAAATTTGTACAAGCAAGACTCTCAAGTAGACTCAGATGTGTAGACCATCGAACATGGCAACCACGTGCGCTCTGAGTGGAACACATGGAGAGAGAATTGCAGGACTTGGTGGCTTCTCAACCTGTCACAAGCGACTTTGGTCTGTCTGCTCATTGCTACCTTCATTCGATTGCCACTCTGAGTTAACGTTGGGTCAACTCGGGCAATCTGAAGACACTGAGAACTCTGTTTTTCTCTCCTTCACCAGGCATGCAATTGCACATCAAACATTAATTCCCCTACCTGAAAGATATGCACTGAGTCAATCAAACAGGTCTCTGTATCCAATACTAGGTATGCTGAGTCTTCCTTTTCCTCTCCTCTCTTTGAACAAAACAAATATATGAATAATATATATATAATTAGAATATATATATATATAGATATAGATATAATCGTATATTCTGCGTCTATATATAATCTCATAGTGTGATATCAATGTCAATGCATATCAAACACAAACATGTGTCGTCATGGATAAACTGATGTCATACACATAATTCACTCATCTTTTCCAGAGTCCTCTCGGCAACCGATTCCACAGTCCCTTTGTTTCACGTAATGGTCAAGTAGGGATCCTTCAGAAGGACTCCTATCAAACCGTACCCCGAATGGACAGTGTGACCTCTTGCAAAAAAAATCAAAAAGACAAACTAACCCTGCAAAGGTCACGAAATGTTCGCCTCTCCAAAAGTCCAGCATCAGTAAGCAAGAACCCCCATGTTAGATTGTGATCTGAAAGTCACACTTTTGACTGTGCTATGCTACATTCATCATCTTCACGTCAAATCCGTTGGATACCGACCTGTTAACCCTTCTGCTGACATGCCGTGACCACTGTGCCTTCACTTGATACATGGTTTCACGCCTGGAGAAGCAACGATCAGGTTTGGGACGTAACGCCCATTGATTGGTTTTGCTGGTAAACATATTGAAACATATTGACCATAGCATATAGTTACCAAAGCTATACATCCAAAACATTTAAGCACACAGAGTGGACGTGTCCAAAAAAGCTGGTGGGAATTCCGAATACCAAAACACATCTGTATGTTTTTGAAGAAAATGAAATTGAACATCTCGGAGTAAAATGCAAAACCATTCAACTGCGCAAATATCGAACTGGTTCATTCGAACATTTCTTATCCATTAATGGGCGGAATTCATATCTGAGAAGGTTGTCCGTGGACCAATTCGTCAATGAAACAAATCATGGGCCTATGCCTATGCACCTCTCTCTCTATCTACTATAGTTCTTTGACCTATCTTGCCATTCATTTGTCCACGCATTGATCTACGAATCTATTGCTCTGTATGTGTACGTCGTGGCGCATTCAAGAATACGAGTGACTAGCTAATTACTTTTGGATACCTATCTGTAAATATATATAGATATCGTATGACATATATATATATACACACCATGTGCGTGCAATTGATTTGTATTGTATGAAATATCACATATCACTCCGTGGCAAAAATTAGCTTCAATCCATGGTCACTTCGCCTCCTTTGCCCTGGGTGTTTCTTTGGGTACACACCTCGGACCACCGAGGTAAGGTCAGAAAGGTCAAGGTCACAGAATCAGCTGCCTATCATATCACGTGTAAACCAAGCACGGCAACGGAAAAGAATTTGTTTATATTATGTGACTACTAAAAACTACTTACTATATACATCCTGGGAACAAACGTATCGCCTGAAAAGCCAATTTTGAAGATGAATTTCCTTTTCCCAAGGTGGGATATGTTCGTTCCCTTGAGGGTAGTTGTCACTTTCAACAACTTGAGCAGTTTGCTCCACATTCCTCAATACCAAACTTATTTATCCCAGTTTCTTCCAAACTTCTGAGATTGTACAGTACTGCAGCTGCAAACACATCATGAAAAATAAACACGTTTCAAGGCAAGTCATGTTTGCAGTGAAATTCAGGAACTTCCAGCCAAACCTGTGCTGCTCATGTAACAGATTGAAATGGAATAACCAGCGAGTCACAATATCTATCTATCATCTTAAATTGACACCAAAACTATTGACCCAAGCTTTGACAAATGAAGCCCTGGAGAACCCCAAAGCACTCAAACACGAGGTGCTGTTTGAGTTTCCATATGTTTAAAGGAAATGGACTGCGTGAACCAAGACACGAAAGGTTCTCACGCCTCTGCAATATGTTGAACTTCAGTTTCATACTACCACAAAGCCTACACAATCCTACACACATGTACAAAGCTGTGGAACTATCAAGTTCGATATAGTTCGATAATGTTCGATATAGTACATTGTTCAGCTATTTTGAAAGGATTCTGGCCCCAAAGCAAAAACACAAAAAAACATGTGTTGTTTATTACAAAAGTGAGATCCAGTGATCTCCCCCCGCTTTGCCCCGAGATTTTTGTTGGTGAATCCTCACAAGTCTCCCGGCGGATCAAGGCATCCAAGACCTGTAAAGGTTGAGAAATCCTGCACCCGTTGAGGTTGGTAGTTTATCCCATTATGTCCAGGGTTTTATACATCCCAGGTGGTTGTTTGGGATTTCTGGCATCAACAGTAGTTTCAACAGAGTGACTAGTTCTGGAATCTAGATATCAATCAAAACGATTCAAAACGGGGTTTGAATTCCTACATCTCGGATGGGTGTTCGTTTAAAATCACCAAAGAGATCAGATGCCTGAAACCCAACAGAAAAACAAAAAACATCACACCAATAATGACTCATCAAGCAGAACAAATTGAGAACACCAAACTTATCGGATGCTGGAAGTTTTCTTGGTTGTATAAAATTTGTATAGTTCCTACTGTTGATAGCAACCAGAAATCGGGCGATCACCAGTTGGTAGGTAGTTGAAATCCCATTATTATACAGCGGGTTTTATAGGAATCCACCTCGGGGGTTTTCTCCCCGGATAAAACCACTCTCGCCTCCAACGGCGAAGGTCGCAACTTGGCCGATGAGTGTAACATCATTTCCAGCAAACGAGTCACCTTGGGAGGGGAGAAAAAACCTCCAGCTGCCATATAGGTAAATATTAGATATATATATATATATTATAGGATTTCATAGGATGTTTTGTGATTTGTGCAGATATGTATTCTAACATATAATCTGCGTGAACATGACTTCAAAAATCATGATGTTCTTGTGATCAGCTGCTGTGGACTTACAACCCTGTTTCTTTTTACAGTGGTGGAGTACTTACGGAGCATCTGCTTCTGACTCAGCAACACACTGCCTCCGGAATCGTCTTATTCCACCTGACACATCACGCATAATGCAAAACAAACTCCATCTCTCTAGATCATTTCCAATGACACCAAAAAAAAGGCCTCATCCATAGTCATAGATGTACATACCAATTTGCATAGTCATAGATGTACATACCAATTCGCAATTCAAGTCAAAACTGAGTTTGGAGTTTCTTGACGCAGAAACGTGTCAAGCCGGTGGGCCTGGTAGCCACCTCAACCCACGACACTTGTCGACTCACTTGAAGCATCACCTGGTGAGTTCAGCCAAGGTTCTCCCTAGGGTAAGGTGCGTCATAGCCGTTGAAAGACTGTTGATCTGAGGTGTAGAGCTTAGGTATATCACAGCTTACATCAAGCTTCAGGATCTTAGCAGTTCAGGGTGGATTCTGAGGGGTACTGTTAATGGCAATTTCAAGCTAGCTCACCACTGAAACGATGTAAAAATAAACAACGTAAATCATGGAACAAACAAATCACAAACTGTGCATTGAAAGATTGGAAGGGCATCAAAAGCTGTTGATAAGGTGGATCCTAAGATGAATCATAGTTTATATACATATCTATTTGAAGACCAAGGTGCAAATGTTGTGCCATTTTTGGTCTCTTTTCCTTGCTAATCAATATGGTTGGTGATGCTACCTTGTGGCAAATGTAGGTCACCCAGAAAGTATGTTCCATGTATTGAATCTATACCCTTCTGTGAGTATCTTTCTTTCATAGCTGTACTTTCATCAAGTCATAACTGGTGTCCCTCCAAGCAAAATCACTGCCATGAGCCAACCATTTTTCTTATATCCACTTAGCTATTGCATGCACAACGTGAACATGTGAACATTGTAAACATAATTAAGCAATGTGTGCTTCTGGTTTCTATCTCAATATACATAACAAGGTACTCAACATACCACGTATAGGCCAAGTGGGTGTACATCAATCTTTGGCGTTCCATCTTCCCACACCAAGCTGCAAACACGTAAATGCCGAGGCGGTTTCCGGGTGAAACCCTTGAAACTCTGAAAAGTCACACGTGAAACACTATAAGTTCAAGGAAAGTCATCTTTGTTTGTCCTGGTTCGAAGATTTGCATTACAAAAACAACCTTTTTTTCTCAAAAAACCAGGTACATTCCGGGGAACACGGTGCCTCCTTAGTACCAGATTGGCCCAGGAAAAGATTCAACCTGAGCTCCACAAAATCAAATTGTCATCATCCTAACGATTGGATAGAGACAAACTACCAAACAAAACCTGACGCTCAGGTGGAACGTTTCACTTCTGATATACTGAAAATTATTATGATGCACACCTATACCAGTACCAACGACCTTATGCATAATCATCATCATCATCGTCGTCGTCATCATCATCATCATCATCATCAACAACAGCATGATCTTGTGAAAACAAATCCAAACGCTGAAAGGATCTTCTCGGATCTTTTCTCAAACAAGATATGTCACATACCTGCACCCTCACAGACCTTCCACTGAATGTTTAGACATGCTTAGATGATACAAGTATTCCTTTCACACCCACTGCTAAAACTCACTCATATAGGTTTCTCTACCCCATGGCAACAAAGATAAGCAACAACTTCACAATATATCAAACAATGCTTTCCCGGACCCTTTTGAAGATGGTTTTCTTTTCACAAGTTGGAACATGAGGGTTCCCTGGACGATACCTGAAATCACCACCAAAACATCCCTATAGCTCACTGATCTGAATCCATTTCTTCCGCGGCACCCTAGGACCCCTAAGGAAAAGATGTCGAAGGAATGTACAGGCCTTGGCACGGATGGGAGAAGTCTGATATGTCACTGTAGTTTGGAATTTGTTGTGATGGGTATCCAAAATCCCATACTTTCAAGGGGCGCATGATGTGAAATGATCAGGAAGAAAACTCCATCTGCTTATCCTCCCAAAACTCTTAAAGCAGGTCTTTGGGCCACCAAGCCATTCAAAGTTTAAGCCCTTGGACCATACCTGCGGTTTGCATCAACCATGCAGCGACGATGATGCAACGAACATAACCCTCGCTACACGAGCAGAATAGAAACGTGATGTATTGTGATGGGGTTGGTAGGGATAATGTTCTATGCGCTTTGGCATACTGTACCGCCGCATGCTGCAAAGTAGCGTACTTCAACGTCGCTTCATCTCCTCATGCAATGTTAGTTTTGTTCCCACACATTTGTCATTTTTTGTTTTTAAATGATTTGACCAAACGTGCTGGGTCCAAATGGTGGTCATATGGTGTTATTGACAAGAAGGTCCTACATCAATCAAGTCTCCCGGTCCCTTCAAGATCCTTCGAACATTTCCTGCTTGTCGCGGTCCGCCCGACGGCTGTGCAGTGACGCAGCGACGCAGGAAATCTAAACGAAAATTGGACCTGGATTCCATTGCCTTCCAAAGATATGTCATGTATGACAAAAGGACTTCGTAAAGTCGTAAAGTCATGAGTCTCCACAATTGAAAGACATGGACTAATTCAAAACTTTCCAGAAACTAAGTTTATGGCCATTCGGCCATTTATCTTGGTGCACATGTATAGGTCGCCTTGAAATCATTGGACCATCTCTTCTTTGGTCCACAAACAAACTGCTCATCTTACTCTTTCGGAAGCGCGCTCATTGATGGCACGAAGAATGGCTTTGGCCACCTGCCCCAGTTGGTTGTCATGAAATTATAATGATAGGAATTCAACACAGCTTCATACTGTTCAAAGAATGCGACACACGCTAAAACAAGCCGCCAGCACATATATCATATAATTTGCTGGTTGAAGGACAAAATGAGTTCAAACATCTCATGTAATTATAAGGATAAACATATATATATATAGCTAAATTTCCACATCTTCCAATGCGTTCTCCCTGTTCTCGTATCCCCAAGCGCTTCAAGTAATATGGTTTACCCTCAATGCAAGACACAATAGTAAAATCATACCTACATAACCCAACTACATACTGAAAACATGTGTAAAACCGTTTCAAATCTCGCAAAATGAAACATATGTCAAGATCAAAACGCAGTCCATACCCTTCCTCTCATGAACATGGTTCAGTGGAACAAATTCCCTGTTCCCTTACAAAGGAAAGGAGTCTCCTCTTGGTTCTTTTTCGCCCATTGGCCTTTGGACCGCTATGTTTTCGACCGGACATGTTCAACAGCAAGGACACCGCAAGTGGCCTCTCCTGAATCTGGGTGGAATCTGCCCAGGTGGCGAAACAGATGATCGACTCCAACCAACATGGGAAGTGTGTCCAAATGCCTAAAATGCATAATAAAAATCAATCACATATCATATAACCTAGTGTCAAATAGTATACAATCTATCTTACAGTATTTACAACTGCCATCTTGACACCTGGTTTGTGCAAATCCCACTTAAGCTCCAATGGTTCACCATGACGGTCTAAAGGGATTCAGGATGATCAAAAACCATCTTTGAATTTACACATGTGCCTACTAGCAAGCTTCCTCTTCAAGCTCTACCGAAGCACATTGATTTACAAGTTTGGGCCCACATTTTCGCATGAAGTATATATTTATGACTTTTGTGATCTACAGTGAATCTACAGGTTTGAGCTGGACCTTGTGGTAAGGGGTCCTCCATGGTCCTCCCCTTGTCGATGGGACCGTTCCCCATCTGGTCCCATCTCCCGCACCTGAGGATTTCGAGGTTGTAAGATCAGGGCAAAGGACCCATTCTGCGACAAATGCCCCCAGGCCGTTTTCGATGCTTCCTGTGGCTCCTGTGGGGTCGCAGAAAAAGCCCATGGCCATCAATGTTGCCAACCCAAACCTCCCCGCCTCCGAATTGATAAAGCTATCCAGCGACTGTAATGCTGAGGCATTGCTATTCTCCTCGGATGAAAAGTTTGGATTAGAAAGGTGGGTCAAAACATGTTTCTGATAGCTCTCCTGGCACTTACTTTATGATTAACAAAAACAACTGTACCAACGAACCCCAGCGGCTATGCCATCTATTCTCACCCTCACTTTTGCAAAGCCAAAGGTCTCTAATCTCCTGCGCCCAGTAGCTGCTGTGAACCTCGGTTCGGTATGTTTACCGCTTCTTGTTGGGGTCGGAACCCTGCAATAAACAACAAAAAACACAAGCAAAATTGTAGATACATTATGATTTGGATCTACCCCCCAAATAGTAACAGTGGCACATAAAGGTTTAGTTTGGGATTCCCTATACTAAAACTGTTTCATAATCGCTGTGGTGACTGGCATCCTGAGTGCGGGGTAGATCCAGAATATGATCATATAAACTGGGAAGTCCTGCAACAAAAATGCAGGTCCTTTTAAAATGTACCAAGCACGGAAGCTCCCTTCGTCCCAATTTTGTTCGGATGACAAAACGTCTTCTCAACAAAAGAAAACGTGATGAAACATATCGTTATATAGAGTTATACAGCACATATGGGCAAATGGTTCATAATGTCCAAAGCCTAATTCAGGTAACGTTTATCCCTTGTCTTCAATGGCTTTTTGCTCTGCTTGGATTGGAAATCATTAAGTCCCCGTGGCCAGTTGCACTCCGAGACCAAAATCATTGAAGGCCTGGTTTGCTTGGTGCAACCACTGTATCCCCCAAAAGCCATGGGTTCTGTCATGGATTCTGTTATCTCTGAATATACATGGGAATCATCCCAAAAGTTCAATCCTCATAGGAATCTTACATCACAAAATAGCACAAATAATAAACCAACACATGTTTTTTTTTGACTCTGCTCAACCCAAGGTTTCTAAAGGAAAGCTGATGACTCAGTGGAAATCCTGCATGACCTGAGATGTATGAGAACTGAATCATGGCCCAAACTACCTCTTCAGTAGTGCAACCAAAAAAACAGCGGACCAATGTCGTACATGTTAGATAAAATCCAACTTGCAGGTCCGACACTCTGAGAAGACACAGAATAAACACTTGTAATCACTGACATGACACGACATGACAACAACGTTAGCTACAACCGAGACAGGTCAAGGCGTATTTTCTACATGCAACCCGCTATGTTGCAATGACTTTGCAGGGAGAATCCTCAAACTCTAAATAAACTGCTTGAACACTTCAGCATTCTTTGCCCCAGAGCCAGGACCCAGAAACAAACAAACAAACAAACAAACAAACAAACAAACAAACAAAACAAACAAACAAAACAAACAAACAAAATTATCATCTTAGATGAAATTGCCTAAGACTGATAGGTTCGATTGAATTCACAAGCAGGTGGAACCCAGTAATGGAAAGTATGCTTGAAATTACAGTACATTCGTTTCGTTCACTATGACGTCCCTGGTCGTTGACAGAAGCTACACGCCTCCAAGGACAGCAAAGGATCCAATTCTTCAGCCAGTTCCTGGCGATTGTCATGGCATAGCCATAGCATATTATCAGAGTATGACGTATCGGTGTTTCAAGATCCTAAGAAGCCTTAGGAATTGATGGATCAATCATGTCTCAATCATATTCTTTCTGGATAAACACGTCTCTCATACAGGGGCTCATTATATTACCAATATTACCAACCCGAAGACTGCACTTTTTTCCCCGGATTTCCAAAAAAATACCATGACATTTGCATGGCAAGTGATCCTCCGAAAAAGAAAAAAAACGACCCGTGTCATATTATTGGAGACCACCTGGTGGCCCGTCCCTTGACCATCTTCAGCGCGGCTTCGAAGAACATCCTCCAAACAGTGATGGACACTGATCCCATGAACAAACCATTGGTGGCAAGTATAAAATCTCACAAGTATAATGATTCGAGATGTTCAAGTCAAGTAGATAATGCATATCTCAATGTTTAGATATTATGAGTCATATATTATATCTACGAACAACTACGTAGCACAAACAACCTTCATTCAGTCCTGGTCAATGTGATTTGCCATGGCACAAAGCAGGGCGCACACAGCGCGGCCAGTGCCGAAGGATTGGAGGCCTCCACAGTATATTGAAAGTCCCCATGATTCCAAAACTATCTGACTATGTAAGTACTTAAGATTAAAATCATAAAATCCAGAAACATAGAAATCCGACAGGTCACTGGGTCAATACAGTTACCTTGTCTTTTTGGAGCATGTAATGAAGCTCCAAGCCAGGAATGTAGGGACGTTGGCAATGATGAATGTGCGGAGTTTTGCTAAAGGCCTCCTTGACCTTTGCCTCTCGTTGAACTGGAACATGGCCAAATCATTGGAGTAGCTAAAATTCAGAACTTGAACCAACCTACAAAGATATCTAATCAAATAAAATGTTGGGTGACAGTACTCCATCCAAAGGTATACAAACAAATAGGCATCTCTCAAGTTTGCATACTGGCAATCCTTTCTCCACAAACTAAACTCCAGCGCCTGGCATCACCTTGCACCTCATTTGTCGGTGTTTTTGTCCGAATGCTTCATGTCACATTAGTAAGTTCTGGGATATCAATATCTACTGTATATATGTATGTATACATTGTGTATATATAATGTCTATACAAATACTTATGTATATATGATATCATATGCAGAGCCATGTAGCATGCAAATTTCACAAGGACCTTTGTCTCCGGGTAAGTTCGGACTCTGGGCAAATGGGATGGAGGCATCATTGCTTACCTGGACCTGACTTAGGGTGACGTCGGCTGAGGTCCGTGTGTGTTGACTGGATCTCGGCGTACAATCAAACAAGGATGTTCACAAACATCAAAATGCATAAATGAGCGAGTGATATGTACATGTCATCAATGCATATCAATGCTTGGATGAATGATGAGTGCTTGGATGTACATAGATGTTACTAAAATGATATTTCACAATGTACTGTAAGTATCTGTAAGTATTGCCTTACTCTTATCAAAATAAAATGCAATCAGAAAATCAGAAACTGTTTTTTGCTCCAAAGTAGTCCGTAGAAGGACTCGAAAGCAACATGTATAAGTATAAGTATGCGTAAGTTTAGTATAAACATGCTTGGGCCAGTCTTACAAAACCCACACACACACATTGACAACAAACACAGTGTCAAATATGCCACTTATGTCGAGCAGTACTTCGCTATGTATTTCCTTTGCGATCTTTAGTACGGCAGGCAACCTCGATATAGCCTCTTGATGTGTCAAAATGCTTGATCATCTGATCTACGTAGGAACTCTGAAGAGCAACACTTGCGAGAGCAGAACATGCTTTCAACAAAGATGAACCAATGTAATAATCCGATCGAACATATCATCCCATCAAACAACCATGACATCATCTAAACATGACACATTAAGTATCTTACATAAATATACTACTTACAGTATTCATACATGTGACATGTATAGATGCGAACCAAAATAACCAAAAAGGTTCTTCGAACGCCTTACCCCTGGGTGGCCCTCACTGCGTCTCGGGTAAAGCGAAGAGTGACCTGCAAAGTAGCAACAGCCAGGCTTATACCTTTCCCTTGGAGAAATTCAATTAACCGGCCAAACTTTAGGTAAGATCTTTGGTGGAAAATCCTGGGGGTTCATTGCACAGTTTCTGCAGTTTTTTCAGGGAGAGACAACCGAACTATCTCCTAACTGGTGAGAAACGTTCTGGTCTTTTCGCATGTTGAAGTGTTGGGTGCTTTTGTCATGCTTGGCAGTCCAAGATCCTGGAACAAACGAAACACATGGTGTCTATGTGCAACAAAAGAAATCTGCCAAGTGAAAGAATCGTTGGACAAACGTTTTCAAAACACACATGAATTGACAACCAGCAAGGTCATTGGATACTGTTGATGAAAGAAATCCTGCACCAGTTGATAGGTAGTTCATCCCATTATTTACATGGTTTTATACATCCCAGGTGGTGCAGGATTTGTTCCATCAGCAGTATTATTAGAAGATCAAATCTCAAGTGGTCTAACTTAGATATTGATGCAATATCCATCATCCCCAATATAGAGTGGCTGGCCAAAATAAGAGGCCCCTTGTTGATGCGCCAAATTGTTGATACAGTTAGAGTTTGCCGGGCCTGTTGCATCTGACATCTCACCACCTATATTGTCGTACTGTATCACATCAAGCAAAAAGCAGCACAAAAACCATCCTTTTTTGGGTGGGGCCAGCTGCCTCCACGGTTGAGATCTTTGGGTCAGCGGGATCAGCGAAGCAACTCTGACTTCAATTTTTTCTCTCCACCAATTGGAAAGTCAATTTTTGCAACTCCCATCTATTGGATGCACATCATATTGATATACATAATATTGAAGCAAATCTGTTGTTCCATGATCCCTTCATCCAATTTGCACTGATATCACTGAAATCCATAGATTTCCATAAAAAAACAGACTTCCAAACAGCGATTCTCCAGGTCCGAATATCAATTTTTGGGTTTTATTCCCGGTTCGACAAGGATATGTTTGGAGATCGCCAAGCTGGAATAAAAACTGGGAAACAACAGTTGTGACACTTGTCCAAGTTGTTCCAACACAGATTGTTGTATAAATAGAAAGCACTTTGTAGGAAAAGTCTCGAGTCTCATCCAGAACTTTCAGTATCACACGCTTCAGAACAGCAAATCTGTGTTCGAGACATGCCGCCAAGTCAATTGCTTCACTTCAGGTCTCTTACCCATCATTTTGTGGGTTGAGGTTTCTTCTGACCACCGAAACAGATTGTTTGTTTTTCTGGTGACCGACAACAGGGTATCGTGCACTACCCAGCGCAGTGTTCCAACAGGAGAGTCATAGAAGTCAAACTGACAGTTCGCCTCTGAAAATAGGCCATTCCAAAAGGAAAGTAGTCTTCCAACCATCCATTTTTAGGTGCGAACTGTTAGTTTCAGGGAGGGTAGATTCCCATACTCTTGAGGTCTGGTATGTTTGCAGCAACAAAAAATTGGGGCGCTTTGAGGCTTCAAGAACGGGTGACTCTGACATATTGTGTCTTTGCCTATGGGCCCTCGGGCAGCCCTGCTAGACCTCAAACAAAATGCAAAACAGTGCTGCAAAATTAATTAAGCTTGTCAATGCTGGTTGTCTAAACATGCTAAGTTTGCAAATATCATTTTCGCCATAAGCATGTAAAGAAACAATTGTTTCTTCAAATAGGTCTGTCCTAATTTAAAAAACCACTCCCAAGATTTGGCAAAACCGAACATAAATTATATCCATCAGGAAACACACAAAATGACAAGACATATGCCATATACATCTACATCTAACCTCCTATTGCCATTGCAGTTGTAACACACACAGCGCAATGCTCCCGCCAGGTGATGCGGTACGGAGAACGTTGCCAGCAGGAGAATCCACGGGCCCTTGGTTTTTCAATTACCGATTCTCTCAGTCTGAAATGGCTCTGTTGCTTCAAAAGGACAAGGCCCCTGACCCCTGAATTCTCCAGAGAATATATAAGTCAAGTATATCTAGGTATTGCCATGGCCTGCCAGATAGCCATAGGGTTTTTCGATGGTGTCCACTCTGCTGTGGATCAGTAGATCCGGTGAAAGACGTCACTTTTGAGAGATCTGCTGTTTTTTCCCAACATCTTCCATCTGCTGTTGGAAAGGTATGTCTACATCACATATGAGTCTTGATTTGATGCGTAAACAAGCACTTTTATAATTCATTAAAATGTTCGACTATTGATCGGTTGAAGCCTTAAAACACGTAGAAGGTGGAATTTGTCACGAGAAGGTAACGACTAAGTGACTTAGTCGTTGCTGTGTCCGTTGCGACCGAGTTTGAAGGGTCACATGTTTCATCAACCAAAGGGTTGGTGATGGTGAATCTTGATGGCTTTGGATCGCTTGGATCCAGTTGTTTTTTTTGTTTGTGTGATTTGTGTCTTTTAATGCGGGATTTCTAGGATAGGCTTCACCAGAACCACCAACCAACCATAGGACCAACGTGTATATATACCATATTCTGTGAGTATGTACTGTATAAATATATATATAGAGAGAGAGAGAGAAGTATTGTGTGAGTACATTTATGAAAGTGACCACCTGGTGTTTAGTTGATCCCACTCGGCAAACTATTTACACTGGTACTGGGGAGCACACTAAAGTGCACCGATCAATGTATGCCATGTCATGTATAGATTGATACATAGATATGTATGTGAGCGGCTGGCAAAACTCAATACAACTGGGGCGCTCTATGGGACCTATAGGTATCGTTTTCGTAGTTCGCTATATCGTTTTACAGTGTTTGGGGCATGTACGTATGATATGGTAATAAATGAGTCAAAAATATAGATTAAATTGAATTGTAATTGTCTGTGTTCATGGCCATTTGGGCTTTCAATTCCTGTTTTTTGGCGTCTTTTGGGCCTTGATTTCCTTTCTTTTTGGTTTCTTGGGACCAGATGGATTTGTGAGGATTTATGTACCAGAAGGGTATCGCTTCGGTATCGCTTTGGGACTGGCGAGAATGTGGAAAAAAAAAGAACAATTCCAAACTTTGCACGCAAACATGAATGAACTAATTGCATTTCAAGACATGAATAACATTGCAAGGTATCGCTTTTGGTAGTTCACCATATCGCTTTCCATGGTTTGGAGCCCCTTTCAAGAAGAAAGAGCGCCTCACAAGAAGACTCCTACATGAAGAGTTTAGCCGGTTTCTCATGTTTATATATCTACATATATACAGTAGATATCTCTTCTGAGTATATATGGCAACCCCCAAAAAGAAACACAGTGGCCATGTCAACAGTGACAGGCTGTTCGGGAGCCTGTATCATCTTGATACGCCATGATGAAACTATCCATATCCAAAAAAAAATAGTTACAAGGTTTTCTGCCTCTGGAGAGTGATGAAGAATGATCCAATTCTATAGTCTCAGTATTCCAGGTTGGTTGTACACCTTTGGGGAAATGAGAGAACTTGTGAACCCCCAAGACGCCCAAAGTCACAACATGGATGGATTTCTCAGAATATTCAACGTCAGAAATCACAAGGTTAAAAGACACATCATGATACAAATCTCCGGAACACTGATGGTAATCTTCTATGTTTGGATTGAGTTGATGATTATCTGCCACAACTCGAACACTAACATCAAACTTCACCATCTCCCAACCAATAGCAGAATGTGGAATTATTGCTGGTTTCCGGGCCAATTGTGTGGTCAATATTGGAGGCATATATTCGGTTAACAACGACCTGATAAAAATGTGTTTTTTTTATCACAGGATCGGCCAGCTTGGGACCCCATACGATGAGGACAGAAATAACAGCACTAGGAAACAGCGCCATTGGGAAAGGTCCAAAGTGAACTTGTGAAGAAATGAAATATCAATATCCAAAAGAGTGGTTCTTTCAACGGGATTCCCTCACTCAGGTCACTTGACTTGAGAATTTCTTTATCCCTTAGAAGCACCTTTTTTTGTACCTTTCCCAATTCACCAGACCTAAAATGGAGATCCAAATATCCATTTCTCGGGTTGCCCGAGGTTTCGCTGTTCATTCGGCCGTGTTCCTTCCACTTCATCGGCTGTTTCAGAACGACATGAGCATCGGTGCTCTGGTCCATCAAGTTTTCATGCTGAGGATTCACAGCTTTGGCAGCTTTGAATCAAGTGATCAGCCAATCACTAGAAGCAAGGGTATGTACAAACAAACTAAGAAAAAAAAAATCAAATGCGTGAGATGTCTTTTGTTAAATTGATATGTTCAAAAGCAGAAAATACTATCAAACTCACGTACTTCTAATCCAGAACCAACCCAATCAAATCGACGTCGCTGAATACCATGAGTAAGTTAATCCAAATTGGACCAGGCCGTGAAAATGACACACATGAGACGACATGCATCTCCTCTGTAACCTCCGAAGCTAACTTCAAGTTTGTTCCCAGGTCAAATACCATAGAATGCGAAAAGTTTTCATGGCAAAAAACATATATAGATATATTTCAACAGATTGCTGATATTTGGGGACTTGTCTGAAGTTCGGTTGTAAATCAAGCATGTTTGGATGCTCGTCATTTCTGCTTTGCCTGGAAGATTTATAAAAGTCATTAGGACTGGAGTCAATAGATTATTTCGTTTGTTCAATTGTTGCAGCATGGTTTTGTCTTTAATGATATATGAACGTATATAAGTCAGTATATATACAATAGTGCTAGATAACGTAAGATAGGGAATCTACATACGTGTTTTTTGGAGAGCTGCTATCATCATTTGTTGGGAGGTCACTTTTGAATGTCTGATGCGCTTGCGTTCAGATCCCAAGTGTGGCCGCAATTGGCCAATCAAATCCTCAAACGCTCTGTCATGGGCGTCACACACCCTAGGTTGGTGTTAACGGTATACATTATGTTCATGATACAACTGCCCTGGAATCATGGATCAAGGAGCCAAGGACGAATTGTATAGAACATATTGTGTGTCGAAGAGCAAACTTACAATTTTGTCACTTGACATTTGATGTATTACTGCCAGTCTCTCCCTGCATGCAAACAAAATATTGAAATACGTTTCACTAAGCGTTGTGACGGAACAGAGGACATCATCATTGCACCACTAAGCATGTTACTGGCAACGTAGACTATACATCTTCCAACAATTCTTTCCTGCTATGTGTTAAAGGACGGCCCTGATCCTGGCCCAGCAACAGGTTATGATCCCTCTTTCAAACGCATCCAGACCAAGAAGCGGCAGGGAAAACTTTCACACACCACTCAAGAGTCGTGACACATCTGCAATGTAACCCGCGGTATTTACCTGGGCGCAACTGGGTGAACAAATGGCAGGCAGGCAAATCAATCTCATGTGCGCATGGCCCTGTCTACAAAATAGACAAGTCTTGATCACATTCAATGAGGCATTATATCATGATCATGATCATGATTTTGTGTTTCTTAATCTCACATACTGGCACTCAACTACCTGTTGAGCCAAAAAATCATGATGTCTAATTATTTACTTTAAAACAATATTATATATATATATATGTACGTACATACAGTATACATTCAAGACATCTGTGGTCAGGTTGGACGTGTTTGTTGTTTGGGTAATTGTGATGCCTGACAATGCATGCAAAGAAGCAACTGTAAACAAAAAAACATCTATCAATATGCAGTAAGTATCGAATCAGTAAGTTTAAGCTAATGAATTGCACAACATGTACATATTTCATGCTACGTGACCGTACATACAGCATATACATATGATTTGTTCTGTGTATACACCTCTGTGTGATTCCAAGATCCATAAATATTCGTCACACTAAATCCCATTGTGCAGTGCAAACATTTAAAACCTGAAACTCTTCAGCCATCTCACTTTCCCACTTGTCATATTCAGGTAGTATAATATCCGATATTTGGCATTCATCTTGTTCTGAATCTCACTTGGGCAGTCTTAATGCCAGCAAGAAACACCCATGATGGCCACGGCCAACAAGAAAAACCACGGTGTTGCCTGGACAAACCGCACAAAAGGATACAAAAGGGTCGTATCGTTGCATGTGGACAAGCAGCTCAGGTTGGAGGATGTACATACACGGTGACAGGGTCACTTACCCACATGGAAAGCGGTCACTTGTACACGTCGGTCACACATTAGGGAGGCATGTGGACATGGAGACATTGGGGAAGATTAGGGAGACCACAGGGATTCACACCTTTGGGCTTCATAGGGTGGGGGGAGAGGGAACAAGGGACATAAGGACATAATCATGCGCGAAAAGGGGTCATAAGGAAAGATTTACAAGACATCACCACACACCACAAAGCTGGACATAGGGAGACTAGCAAACATGACCACATAGATTCATGCTTTGATGGCTTCTGGAGGGGGGGATGGGAACAACGGGACAGGGGGACATTAGGGAAGATTTGGAAGATATCAGCACATGGATTCACACCTCTGGGGACTGCCCCTGGCACGCAAACTGATACTGCAACAGGTGCGAGTACATACACCTTCAGTTTATGTTGACTCAAGGGTGATCTTTTTTAGGAGATGGACTAGGTCAATCCATCATTTCGGCTTTCTGCGGGGTTCGTTCCTACTTTCCTCAACCCTATGCATTTTTGAAAAATCATTTCCATCGCAAACTTACCGACATCACCGAAGCAAAGACCGAAACTGCACAAGCGAACCCAAAGATCTTCGTCTGACTCCATCAATCAGCCTGCAAGAAAAGCACCCGGAACTCCAAATCGAACTCTTCCATAAAGGTCGTAAAGCAAATCCTGTGGCATCCAGAGGCTCTGCTTTTCACCAAAGAGGTGGAGAATTGAGCATAGTTTAAAAGGCCAAAAAAAACAACAAATCATGAGCCCAAAAACTGTGGGGGAAAGCCTGATGTATGTGCATGTATTGATTATGATTATGCAAGCAATCTGGAAGACTTCGAACTTGAAAATTGGACCATCCCCATGTGTGTAGATGTGGCAACGTTTTGCATGTATACTGTATATTTGATGTACTGCATACCATCTTTGATAAAAAACATGGAGATGAACACCATCTCCGAACAGGAATATGATGAAAAGGCTTGATCATAAGATCATGAATACTGTTTATATAGACACAATATGTCACAGGTCAATATGCCTTCGCTGGGTTCCAAAAAAAAACATTCATCAGGGCATGTCTTCGGAAAGCCCGTGCTATGATCGTTACCAAAGGATATGGAGAACCCTCAAACACCACGGTGAAGAGGTCCCAAATGATTGAACAAGACTAGCTTTTGATGGGACAAAATGCCGCACCACCTGGAATTTGAAAAAATACAACCTCAACTGTTGTTTTTTCCTGCGACTCCCCAAAAATTTGGGTCTGAGGCCTACATATTCTGAAAAATGACACTTCCAGCTTTCAGCATTTTTGGTGGATCTGAGCAAATTAAAAGTCAACACCCGGGATTTCACTAAAATAGCCAGGGGCTTTTCCTTACTAAACTACTTTTTGGGATGATGTTGTGTGGATATTGCTACAAATCACATTGACCCCACCCACCCTCTGTGAAGAAAACATACACCAGCAAAAACGACCACCAGCCGTCCGTAGATTGGTGTTGGTAAAGAAGATGCGTCTTGTGGCAACCGCAATCTTGCCTGAAGAGTCGGCGATGGATTCCTTTCAAGGGATGTGGTTTCAGGTTATTTCTCGACCTGTTGATGGATGAATGGGCATGCCTGGCCGCAAGTATGACACGCAAAGCGTTGGACATTCGAAATGCAAATTATGTATATATATATATATGTGTCCGCAGGCTTTGCAGTTGAACGGAACTTGGTATTTTGTACCTGTGCATGTGTAAAAATCCGGTAATCTTCTCTGAACAAGTCCTTCCAGTCAATGGCTGACAAGACTTGAATCTTGCTGGATATGCTTCCGATGCAAGTGCTCCGAAAAATGCAAACTCTAGGATCTGCTTCGGCAAAGCTACACTACGCAATGTCCTAGTGTCACTCCAAAGAAGCATATAAACACAACTGCAATGATCATCAATGACCTGTTTATTATTTCACTTATCATCCTAATCTCATGGAGTCGACTTGATTTACCCACGCCGTCGCAACTCCAAGCCGGTGCTTGGAAGGATTCCTTGTGGTTCCCCAGTGGGTCACGAACTACTACGGGATACTATGGGTATATAGTGGATATGTCATACATAAGGTATATCATCATATGACTATTAGATGTATATTCATAAGCTTACCCGACCCTTGAGTCTTGATTATATAACACCCTTTAATACGCAATTTATGTCTACTTCACTTATGTGCATTGACCATCCTCTCGGTTCAGCAATAAGTCTTCTGCCCAGGAGCTAGCATAGAAATTGGCTCCCCATGGCAATAAACCAACCAAGTAGCCTCAGCTACAACTTTGGGCCCACCTGCACCTCCTATTTGCTTCATGCAGTTGGAATGTACTAGGGAGGTAGAAATACCTAAGCTACCCTCACGCTGCCATAGAAAGGTTTGGACTCTGTGCGTAAACAGGCGGTGTTTGCTGCCAATTGGATGAGTGTACGGTTCCTAACCCTTTTATTGAAACTGGAAAAATCAATTAAAGCCATACTTCAGCTCAAATGTGCATCACAAAGCGGTATCGCTTTTCTTGGAAGGCTTTTGCCATGTCATGTTCCTTTTGCAAAAACACACCTATTGCAACTATGTTCGTACTGTTCATGGCTGAAATCCTGCACCAGTTAGTAGTTTATCCCATTGGTTTATAGTTTATAGGTTTCCATACATCCCAGGTGGTGCAGGCTTTCAGCCATCAATAGTATTATAAACAACCAGGGCTTCACAATGTCTTACAGCTTTGGAAAGTCCTTCTGACAAGACTGCTCTAAATCCAGAAGTAAACCACCTGGCTAGGCCACTGGGCCATATGTTGAGTAAGCAGCAAGGAAAGGCACACATGCACCAATCAAGTGATGTTAGCATCCACTGTAAAATCAATGTTGTCAACCAGTGGAGAAGTAACCCAAGCAAACTTAATTTTGAACGATATGACCCCGCACACAAATGTTGTGAACATGACATTCATGCGGAAGCCTCCACTTGACCCCGGCTATATATGGCTATTTCCGTTTAATCCGTGCCCAGACCGGAAGGATTGACTTGAGGTATGATTCGGAGGTATGATTCGGGGGTATGATTCGTCCATGTCGAACCTTCCTCCTTACTAAGAACTTGACACAATAAATGGAAAGGCCCATATAGGTAAACATGTATGTCTGAAAACAAACACCTCGCATATGATTATCACGTCGATGTACTTCAGTATTAAGATATCAACAGACCCATCGGTCACTTTGGTCCTTCTCTCATTGTTATCATAATTGTATATAATTGTCATTCTGCCGTATCAACGCATTGATTGTATGCAAGTATACTCTGTGCTTACACCGGGTATATCAAACGAGTGATCACCAAGTGTATCCACACACAGTTTGGTTCTTTCACATCATGATTGACCAACAGAAGTAACAAAAGTCGAAAAGTTGATGATGCAAAACGGGCGTGACTCCCACCATATCCCACCATGAAAAACGTGCGTCTGAACCAACTGAAATCAAAAACAATCCCGGAATGGATTAAAATTCATGAGTCGAATGCATTTCTCGCTGAAACTTGTCCGTGTTGGAATGCATTTCGATCCCAACAAACGTTGAAGGGAAATCAATTGACTGCTGAGTTAAGGCTAAGGACTCACCAAATGTTTTTTTTTGCGAATCTTTCATGAGAGGTAGGATTGGTTCACAAAAATCACACATATTCATACACTCGGATGTCCTGCTGGTACTAAGTATATAAATGGACCTAAATGGATTATAAACCGTAAATCAGTGGGTTGTTCAGTTCCCGTCAATAGGTGAAATAAAGACCAACTTACTGACTAGTTACTAACTTCCATGGACACCCTAGTAAAGTGCCATGATTGTACTTTCATACCGCATAAATGTATCTTCAGCCACTGTGACTTTTGGTGGATCATATCCCTCTTGGCTCCATGATTCACTGGAAAATGACCCAAGTGCCTAGAAATAAGGACCTACATTCGAAACAAAGCATCAGGGAATTTTGGTTCCTCACCCCATCATGAAACTAGGTGGTTTCACCCATCTAAAAAAAACCTCGTCAAATTGAATCATTTCCCCATGTAGGGGTAAAATAAAATAAAAAAAACAATCAAACCACCACCTATGGCCTAAACTGCTTATATGGGGATGGTCATCCCACCTTTAATAGGAAACTCTCCAAAAATTGAAAAATGGTGATGCATCCCATGCTAGAATACGTAAAACATCGCAAAAAGGCACACACACACACAAAAGACATCTATTTGCATTGCTTGATCCTCCCCAAAATGGGTCCCATGTAACGATATGATCTTTGAAAAATGCCCAGGTCACTGATCCATTTTGAATGGTGTAGGTTTTTCCCAAACGGCCATCGACCACATCTTTTTCTGAGTCTTGCATTCAACACATCAACAACATGTCATCTACTTTCAATTCGCGGAGTGCACTCGGCAACACAACCCTGGACAATAACATCACGGCATTATGTGCGGAATCATCTGCCCGCTCGATGTGAATGGCCAAACTTTGAAGGTTTGCAGGCCATGACACCTTGTCCAGGCCCTGATCAAATTCTCCTCCAAGAGTCAAGCTTTCAAGGCTTGCAGGCCATGACACCTTGTCCAGGCTCTGATCAAATCCTCCAAGAGAAAAGCTTTGAAGGCTTGCAGGCCATGACACCTTGTCCAGCGCCTGATTAAAACTTCCTCCAAGATCTAAGCTTTGAAGGCTTTCTGGCCATCACACCTTGTCCACCGCATGATTAAACATTCCGAGAAAGGTTAAGCTTTGAAGGCCTGCAGGTAATGTCACATTGTCCAGGCTCTGATCAAAATCTCCTTCAAGAGACAGGCTTTGAAGGCCTACAGGCCATGACACGTTGTCCAGGCTCTGATCAAATGCTCCTCCAAGAGTTAAGCTTTGAAGGCCTGCAGGCCATGACACGTTGTCCAGGCTGCGATTAAATTCTCCGGCAATAGTCAAGCTTTTAAGACCTGCAGGCCATGACACATTGTCCAGACTGTGATTATTAAAGTCTGTTGCAATATCCAAGCTTTCAAGACCTGCAGGCAATGTTACATTGTCTAGGCTCTGATTGAAACGTCCTCCATCATCTCCACGAAAAGCCAATTCCCGAAGGCTTGCTGGCCATGACACGTTGCGCAGGTTCTGCTTGAAATTTTCTCCAAAAGTTAAACTTTGAAGTTCTGTTGGCCATGACACGGCGTCCAGTCTCTGATCGAAACAATCCCCAAAAGTCAAGCTTTGAAGGCCTACAGGCCATAACGCATTGTCTAGGCTCTGATTGAAATAGTTCCCAAAGGTTAAGCTTTCAAGGCGTTCAGGCCATGACAAGTTGTGCAGGCTCTGATTGAAATGTCTTCCACAAGCCAAACATTGAAGGCCTGCTGGCCATTTCACATTGTCCAGGTTCTGGTTGAAATTGTCTCCAAAAGCTAAGCTTTGCAGGCCTGCAGGCCATGATACATTGTCCAGGTTCTGGTTGAAATTGTCTCCAAAAGCTAAGCTTTGCAGGCCTGCAGGCCATGATACATTGTCCAGGCTCTGATCAAATTCTCCTTCAAGAGTCAGGCTTTGAAGGCCTGCAGGCCATGACACGTTGTCCAGGCTGTGATTAAATTCTCCTCCAAGAGTTAAGCTTTGAAGGCCTGCAGGCCATGATACATTGTCCAGGCTCTGATCAAAATCTCCTCCAAGAGTCAAGCTTTGAAGGCCTGCAGGCAATCTCACATTGTCCAGGCTCTGGTTGAAATTCTCGGCAAAACTCAAATCGCGAAGGCTGTTTGGCAAATTCTGTAGCAAGGCAGGCGTTTGGTCACTCACCGCTGTCACTTTCGTAATTCCAATCAAAGAAAACTCTTCATCCACAACAGTCTGTCCTTGGGCGAAAAGCCAGGCAGAAAGCAAATTGATGGGCACATAGGTAGCCGAGACATTTGGCCGTTCACCGCCAAGGCCTTGTTGGCGGAGAGTTTCATTCAGAGCAAGCCTTGCAGTATTGTAGGACACCACCAGCTGAAGGCCTGGCCTGGATGGAACTTTGTCCAAAATCTGTTTCCATAAATCACGGCCAAGCATGGAGCCCGCCACATGCAATGTCAAAATGCATTCGCCGCACAAATTCAGCACCTCCAGTTGCATCAGCCCTTCGTCACTGGGGCCTTTTCCATGGCGACGACGTTTTTTCATCGGCATGACATGTGAAGTCATGGCTCACAAGGAGACAAAGTCAACACTTCAGCCACGAACAAAAAACTCCTACTTTCCATTTTACTGGTTGACTAATAGGGATCCTTATAGTGGTTTATTTTGATCCTTGTATACCTGGGCAGTTTTTCATCCCCTATATACCCTAAACAACTAGGGCCCCTTTTTTCATTGCTCAGTTGATCCGTTTGTATTCTCTCACCAAGCCAAATAACTGCGCCATGAAGGTTGTTGGACAGGGATTCCCAACTAGCAAATTTGTCAAATCAACAAGTAACTTTTCGACCACTTACGTAACAAGAAAAAAAATCAAACTCCAAGAATCATAGTGAAATTGCTGGTACCCTCGGGACGGTAGCTGTTTAGCCCTATGTTGGAGCCCTTTAAAAGGGGGATATACCCAATAAATACCCACTACATAAGGTGTATATATAGGGTTGATTATTAACAGTACCATGTCAAGGGTACCACGATTGTCCCTATGAAACAACGACCTCCAGGAGTCCTGATTGGGATTTCCGCATTCCCAAAAAAGACATCCTCCCGGGTCTGGAGGAAAAGCCATGAAACCGGCCAAACCAAACCATGGAGAGGCACCGATCCTTGGTAACTTCTTGTAAGATCGATCCCTGATATCGCTTGTTATGGCAACAATGGATCAAAATTAATGGTCCCAAGGGACCGTCAAAGTGGCCAATAAAAAGTAGAGTACCAGTAGTTCTGGTAAATGCAAATTAAGTCCAGGGTTCAAAAAAATGTGACATAATTTCATATTATCGGATATCACCCTGTCCATCATGCAGGTGACCACTGGATGGCTTCACATTGCAAAATGCAACCGGTATGTATATGTATGTAGTATGTAGCATACATATATACAAACACATACAATACTATGACACTGCAATATAACGTGATATAATACAACATAAATCTAATACAATATAAACTAATACAATATAGCATACCATGGCATAGCATAGATAATCAAAGGAAGTTTAGCTGAGAAACTTCCGATATACGAACGACATCCCAGTAAAGTTAAGTCAATTAGAGTAGTGTCAAGTTGAGTAGAGTCCAGTAGAGTAGAGTCAAGTTAAGTCAATTAGAGTAGTGTCAAATAGAGTAGAGTCAAGTAGAGTAAAGTCAAGTAGAGTAGAGTCAAGTAGAGTAGAGTCAAGTAGAATAGAGTCAAGTAGAGTAAAGTCAAGCAGAGTAGTGTCAAGTAGAGTAGAGTCAAGTAGAGTAGAGTCAAGTAAAGTAGAGTCAAGTAGAGTAAAGTCAAGTAGAGTAGAGTCAAATAGAGTAGAGTCAAGTAGAGTAGAGTCAAGTAGAGTAGAGTCAAGTAGAGTAGAGTCAAGTAGAGTAGAGTCAAGTAGAGTAAAGTCAAGTAGAGTAGAGTCAAGTAGAGTAGAGTCAAGTAGAGTAGAGTCAAGTAGAGTAGAGTCAAGTAGAGTAGCGTCAAATAGAGTAGAATCAAAATGGAGTAGTAAAGTCAAGTAGAGTAGTGTCAAATAGAGTAGTAGAGTCAAGTAGAGTAGAGTCAGTACTTGGTGAAGTTCAAGTGTCACTTTTCGTGGCAGGTGCAGTACTTGGTGAAGTTCTAGTGTCACTTTTCGTGGCAGGTGCAGTACTTGGTGAAGTTCAAATGTCACTTTTCGTGGCAGGTGCAGTACTTGGTGAAGTTCAAGTGTCACTTTTCGTGGCAGGTGCAGTACTTGGTGAAGTTCAAGCGTCACTTTTCGTGGCAGGTGCAGTACTTGGTGAAGTTCAAGTGGCACTTTTCGTGGCAGGCGCAGT